>JABSTB010000362.1:0-46079 GCA_013756995.1 Neonectria neomacrospora
ACCCTAACCCGTCCCTCCCCCCCCGTCTTTCGGCCCCTCCGTCCTCTATCTCTGCCGTTTGTTACCTGCTCGTCAAAGTATTCGCCTTCGCCTTCGTCTTTGCCGTCTCGGCCCTGGTCTCTGGGCAAGGCAAGCGACAATCCTGCCTCAGGTACCGACCCACCACACTACCGCAGCAGGGTACCTCCGGCGTCTCCTTCTCGTCTGCACTGGCTCACACCGAGCTAGCCGTCTCTTTTGCATCCTCGCGCGCACACAACTCGCGCGAACTCGCACTCAAAGTCCAAAGTCCGACACCGAAGGCATACTAAGACGATACGCCCGCCCTGGTGGTTTGGGTGACCGACTGCAACGCCGCGACCCTCAGCTCCGCCTCTCTGAGTTTTCTCCCTTTTCATGTGTCACGGCCCGACGACTCTCTCCCTGCCAGCACCAGCACCAACCAGCATGAGAACCAGCACCAGCCGCAGCAGCATCACCAGCCGTTCTAGAGCCGCCCACCGTCTTTTTCTCTGACGTCTTATTTCCCGTCCCGTTACATGCGCTTTTGGCCCCGTGACGCGCACAATCTTCCATTGCGCTGCACAGACTTGCACGAGCCAAATAAAGATCTTTATCCTGGTCCCGACACCGCCGCCAGTAACCCGGGAACCTCGTCACACTTACACAGCGCCTCCCCGACCTCAGCTGTCAGCGCTGAGCTAAGCGGTTACGTACCTGCTGCTTCACCAGTCACAACTGTCTCGCTTCACAAAGACGAGGACGAGGACAAAGCCGACGACAAGACTAGCCCTTGTCCAATACTCCATTGCGGTTCCAATTCCTTGCGTCACAACAGCTTCGTTCTCGACAGGCCTCTACAGGTAGAGCATGACCTGCATTAACACGGCGTATTCCTGAGCCACGCGAGAACTTTTGGCCCTGTGTAGCCCTGCACTTCGCATTTTGCTCAAGCCAGTATTTCCCAGCACCATAGCCCAGTCTTATTCGTTTCCCCGAAACCTCGTGTGGCCCTGATTTCACTTCGCCCTCAAAGTCAATCCAGCTATTGAGGAGAGGCCTCCTTTACTTTGCAAACCTACGAATACAAGCAAACCGACCACCGCTCATCTTTACTCCGAACCTCACCTCCGCGCTCACCTTCACGCTACCTTCGTCCTCACTTGACCCTCGTTCTTGACATCATTCTCATCCACCGATGATAAAGCTTCAATAGCGATCATGCTTCGGCCACGCACCGAACAATAGACAACCCTCCGCCCAAAACTTCTTGGGCGCATTGACCATTGACGGACAGACGCCTTGCCTTACTCTCAAACTTCTCGGCCGCTACGTCACCCTTGGGTCTTGGCGGTATTCCCAGGTCGCACAGATGGACTCGGGCGTGCCAATGATACTGCCTAAGGGCATTGTCATGAACACAAAAAACATCTACAAGGAGGTCGCTGACTACTCCACTGTCCCCCCTGAAAAGGTCTGGGAATATTGGCATGGTATTCCTCCCTGCTGTAGCCCGTATTAGCCCCATCCTCTACTAACAGCATGAGCAGTCTACACTACTACGAATAAGAGACTGAAGGATCCCACGGCCTGTCGGTTAGAGAATTTCTGGTGGCATGTCTGGGGCAGCAACCGCAGGTTTCTCAAGGGCAGCACCCTAGCCAAGCTCTATGAAGACATCTCAGTCGGACCAACCTTTGTCCCCCTCAAGGGGCCCGCGAATCGATGGGAAGGACCCGATGTACGTCCCACCAGGACCACGCCATTTGCCTGCTGACGCTGACCGGCATGTTCTAGATACCCCCCATTATCCGGCAGCTCATGGAAGCGGTCCAGGCCGAGATGTCCCCACTGCCACCTCCACAAGAGTCCCGCCCTTTGACGAAACCCAGCGATTCGGGGTTAAGGACCCTATCTTCCAGCGCATCAAAGCCACCACCTCCACACCCTATCTTGAAAAAAGCTCGAGGCCCATCCTCGTCAGGGCCCCGGCCCACGGCCCGTTTCGTCTCACCTCACGAGTCTGCTGACGAAGATGAGATACCATCCTCGGGGAGCACAGCCGCCACAGTTTCTGAAGCACCGGTGTACGTGGCCTCTTCACCCAAGAAGAAGCTCTCTACACCCCCAACGAGGAAGTTCGTTGCTACTTCAGCCGCATCCAAGAGAAGGCCGTCACTACCCAAGCGACAGTCTGCTGATTTTGGGTCTCGGGAATCGGGGTCCTCAAGTGGGTCGCGGTATGCAGACGTTCAGCGGACTGTAGCCCCGATTACCGAACAGGACTCGGAGCAGGTCACCTCAGCATCAGAAGAAAGCAGTTCGTCTGTTCTACAGGAGCGTCCCGTGATGAGTGAAAAGGCACTTGGCAAGCAGCCCGCTATACCACGGCGACCAGTCTCTGAGAGGAGCGGATCTTCTAAACTTGAAACTACAGCCCTTTCTCAATTGGACCGACTCCGACCTGCCGACTACGCGAGACCTAGCATTCACCAGGCACAATCCCTAGTTGATCTTCCTGGTCATACAAGGAGAAGAGGGTCTGGGGCGTCTCGGTCGACGTTGGGGGCAGGATCGTTGGAAAGTGGCTCGGGTCTTAGCGGCCCGCCTTCGATGGCACGCTCTCAATCTAACGGCGGATACGACCGTTCCAAGTACCCAAATAACCGCCGGTCGCCTGCGACTGGTCTCTTTGCCGGGTCTAAAGCTGAGATCAAAACCGAGACTTCCAATATTGCTGTCAAGGGAACCATCCTGGATCAGTCCGGCTTTGGTTCCGCAGTGCCTCTACCTAGCATGCTCGACGACCTTCCGACCCATCATTCCATCCCAAACCAACCACAAATATCCTCTCTTCTCGACTCCCGTCTAACACCCACGCAACCCACAACCTCGGCCAGTGTGCCACTTGGACGTACGAAAAGCCAGTTGACGCTCCTTCTCGAGCGCGAAAAAACCAGAAACGGCAGTAAGCCGCGATCTAAAAACTAGATTTTGTTTTACGCTTATACCCAGAAAAAATTCCCACGCTTTGTTTGTACATGCCTGAACGCCGTGTGGGCTGTACCGCAGCTCTTTTACAGGTTCTTATGCGAAAATAAGGGCATTCTCTTTCCCTCTTCTCGTATCGTTGTGCTCGTATACAGGTGAATGGTTATATGCGTACACCATCCGGAGTCTCTTGGTACACGGAGCAATGTGTTTCTACTTTTATTCTCTTATTCTCTTTCGTCGCCAGGTATAGGGGGTGCGTTTCTGGTGCTAAGAGTCGGGGATCACTTGGGGGTTAGGGGTACATGACGAAGCCCACTGACTCAAGGTAGATGCTCGTTTGACTGAAATGGCCTTTGAGCCTCGGGGAATAGAAACAGGATGGGCGACTGGGGTGTTCGTGGCGATGCAAGCCTCTTCTTTCAGCCTTATTCGAAGCTGGTGGGGTGCAGCTTTCGAAGAGCGTTAGGGAGCCATGTCTAAGATTCCGCTGTTTGTTACATGTGTCAAGTATCATTCTCAACTATAAGCTTAACGTTGATGTGTTGTTGCTCCCCAGATTGGGCATTTCTCGTGCACATCACATGTAGAGGTACTGTTTTATGAAAATAGATGTCTGAGAAGACGTAGCATTATCGTCTATCTGTAATGCTAAGCCAAAATGTACCAACTTTCACTCCTTATTCAAGACCAGTCATGCTCCGTGTCACCATTACCCTTCCTCTCAAGCTCCTGCTTATAAATAAAATAAAATTAGACTGCGTGTAGAGTCTTCCGCTCTGACAAGAGTTTGATTGGTTTAAGAAACCGACTTTTCCATCCGTTCGTCCCCTCCAGAAGAGATCGTTAAAAGAGTAGTAATAAGAAAAACCGCGAATGTGGTGAGTGCGAAGAATTTGAAACAGAGAAAGAGCTGTAAAAAAAATGAGGGTTAAAAGATCGTGCGAGACGCCATCTTTTCCAGTATGTTATCTATTGCCGGCGGGTATCCATCCATTCAATCATCCACCGTCTAATACGCCTGGGCTGAGAAAATTTGAAGAAAAGAAAAGAGAAGAACTGAAAGAAGTGGCAGGAGGAAAATCGCCGTGTGCGTGCATCAGTCGTAGCTTTAGGCCAGACACCCCTAGTCATGCAGACCAAATATCTTACGCAATGAGCCAAACTTCTTCTTCTTTTGAGACTCGGGTTGGTCATGGGAGCCGTCGTGATGCTCAGGAAGCGGGCCATTGATCTCGGTGTCGTTATGACTGAGACCGAGGGCGCCCTGGGAGGTACTGCGGCGCTTGAGGAAACCGGGCTTGGAGGTTGGCGACGTCGGAGCTGCGCCGCTGGCAGTAGAAGGGCGCTTCTCCTCGTTGACGTACGTGTCGTGCGACTCATCCTCGCCGTAGCCGTCGTCCTGCGGATGGGTGTCGGCGTCTTCTTGCAGCGGCCAGTTCGGACTGCGCTTTTGGAGGCGTGAGTTGTGCTGGCCGCTTGTGCTGCGGATCACGGCGAGTTCGTCCGTGCTGCGTTCCAGCCGAGTATCCCGTCGAGCTGCGCTTTCGCTGACGGGTCGCGAAACCTTGCCACCGCCGTCCTTCTTGCGTCGGAGGATAGACATCAGGCTTCCTCGTCGCGTGTGGCCTGGCCGAGGCCCACCGGGCACCTGAGCATTGGCAGGCTGTGTCGCCGTCGTCGGCCGAAGGTTGTCTCGTCCGGAACCGTTTCGACTAAGGGTTGTACCCTTCTTTGATGCCGCAACGCTACTGCTAGGCACAACAGGTTGAGGCTGCTCGATCTCATCGTCGCTATCGGGGAGATCTGGGGAATCCTCGTCTTCTCTCTGAGATTGAGGAACGCCCATGGCAGCAGCGGCAGCGGAGCTAGAGGACTTGTTGCGCATGGTCTTGGGCACTCCGTTCCCTTTAAGTTTGGGCAAAGGAGTGCCGTCTTCATCGCTGGAGTCCGCGAATCGACTGCGTGTTGTAGGCCGAGCATCCTCCTCGTCGCTAGAATCAACGAACCGGCTGTTGCTGCGACCCCTTTTGGCCTTCTTGTTCGATGAGCGGCCAAAGCCGGACACCCGTAGGCTAGAAGTACTGCGGTCACTAGAGTCACCACGCATGGACTGGCGTATTCGGCCGCCCACGATGACTGGCGGCGGAGACACCGTACCAGAGTTGCGGCGGAAAGCCGATCCTGTGGGTGATAGAGAACGGAGACTGAACCGGCTGCTACTCTTACCAGCGTCGGATGGGGGACTAACAGGAGCAGGTTCCCGCGCGCTGCCTCTCATTGTTCTTTTGAAACCGAATCCTTCTCCTGCGCCGGGGCGGGAACGACGGAAACTGCTTTCGCTAGAATCCGAACCCCGTCGCCTTAGACTTGGCTTCGTAGAAGAGTTCGCAATGATGGTCGCCGAGGAAGTAGCTCTATCAGCGGACTGATTTCGCCTCGAGTTTCGAACTGGCTCTGTAGTCGGAGGTTGATATGACACTGGCCGGTCTTGGTTCTTTTGAGATGAGCGAGAAGTGGCATCATCAATACGCCCATTTGGTCTCATCGACTTCTGCATCTTAGTGGTACCGGCGGCTGGTGCCTTCTCGGATTCCGCGCGGAGGGATTTTCGCATATGGCCTTCGTTGGAGGTTGTCGCAGGAGCACCGCCCGATCTCCTAGACATACGCATGCCCCCGGGCTGAATGGACCTCGACTGTTCCAGTGGCTTGGGCTCTTCTCCGCGCATCGACTTCCTGAGTTTCGATCCACCAGAGCTCTTTGCTTTGACACTCACGGGCGACTCGGATGCTTCTGATTCGTTCCACGATGTGCCCGGCTGAATCTGATAGACCCGCTCAGGGTTACGAGGTTCTTTGGAAATCACCTGCTCCCTGCGCTGTTCCAAAGACTTTCGCTTCTTCGCCTTCTTTAGTTGTGGCACTGCCTCTTCAAGATCGGCCTCCTCCCCAGCCTCTTCAGCTGCTTCTTGCTCTAGTTGACGTCGCTTATCCGTGCTGAGGCTCCTCCAATAGGCTTTTGCGTGTTCCCAGTCATCTTGTGTCTGCAAGGGCTCTCGTTTCGTGGGATTCGTTGGTGATGTATTCTTGGTGGCATCGTTCTCCTTAGATTTGGCGACGGTTTTCTCGAAGAGCTTTTTGGAGACCTTGTTGACAGGGCTATCGACGATAGCGTCAAGAGACATGAATCCGTCACCCTCGATATCAGAAAGGTCTTCATAAGCGTCGCTGTAAATGCTGCTGCCATCGGACTCTTCCTCCTCTTCTTTAATGTCGTGTATCTGAGGACTGGGAGGAGAGCCGACGGCAGAGTCCATCGATCGCTGCGGTGTTAGAGGCGGTGGTCGATGAGAAACCAATGTTCGCGCGGAGCTGTCATTTTCGAAAGCCGGAATTGGCCTTTCAACGACCTCGATTGGGGGAGTCTTGGATTCCTCAGATTTTGATGAATCGTCGTCCGGAAAGCCGCCAGGCAGATCGAAGAAGTCTTGGGGAGAGTCTGGCTGATCGTCGTCTTGGACACGTGGGCTAGGGTGGGATATTGAAATCATCGGGATGCTTTCATTGGATCCCGATTCTGCGGTGGTGAGATTTTGATGATTGGGGAGGTCGTCGCCAGCCCGCTGTTTCGTTGGCTCCTGTGCTGGCATCTCTATCTCGTCATCCGAGCTCAAAGGGCTGTTGCTGATGTAACCAGGAGAGTCAACGGATGTCACCACTGGGGGTAATGGCTCCCTATACTTGGAAATGTTGGCCGCGTTTCGTGATGATTGCTCCTGGGCAAGGATAGACCCGATGGCCAAATCGCTCGACTGCCCGGGGTCTGCAGGAGACATTTGATCGGGGCTTGCTTGGTGAGAAGAGACACCAGTTATTTGGGGAGACCATGTTCGCTCAGTGGGACGGACTAATGGCCGTTCCTCAGAGTCCTTCGGCTTCTTCTCTCGAATGCTGCCGAAGGAGGGCAGCGCAGGTCTGGGCGTCATTTTCTCATCTTCGTCCAAGGACCACGAATCCCTCTTTGGTCGGTTAATAATGTTATGCCAGGCCTTCTTCGTCTGAGGGCTTGGTAACTGAGCCAGGTCAGGTTCTGCAGGTTCTGCAGACTCCCCAACGACAAAAGTATTTTGGTCATCGAAGCTCACACGTATACTCCTCCTCCGAGCTGTTGCTGCATCCTCTTGACTGCTTGCGCTCATGAGTGCGTTCGACGCCTCTGAGCCATCCTCTGAAGGCGAGGCATCTCGAGTAGGGCTTCGATGCTTCATGGCTGATTTTCGCGGTGACAGTGATCGAGGAGGGGGCTCATGTATCACGAGAAGCTGGTCGGTCTTCGGAGCAAAATGGGGGGTGCGAGCAGGACTTTCGGAATGCACCCGGGCTCGAGGAGTCGTCTCGATACGATTTTCGGGAATAGCCTGAGCTTTGGGCGGTCGGGGCTCAGACTCGACAGTTGTGGTCTCTGGTTTCGTCTGAATCGGAGGGGGCGATTTAACCGGCACTTCGTCGCTGACCAAAGTGTCTTGGCTTTGAGCCGGTACCTGAGTCTCTTGCTCATACTCGTCTTCCGGCTCCGGAAGCTCGTGGACCACGGACGGTCTCTTCTTTTTGACGGGGGAGCTTCGTGATCTGTTGTCAGGCGGAAGGATTGTAGCCTTGGCGATCGCTTCTTGTTTATAATTTGCTGGTTCCTCGAAGTCCGACTCTGACTCCGACTCTGGCTCTACCGCAGGCTGCTCCTTGATGGGAGGTTCCGGTTTAGAAATTTGCTTTGGCTCGTCCCTCTGAATTTTCTGGACGTTGGCCTTTCTTTGTGAAACCTGGGGGGCCGTGGGAGCGGTGGATGGCGGAACTGGGGCTTCGACTGCCGTGCCCTTTATCCTGCTCATGTTTCCCTTCTTTAGGTACGAGCCGCTTTGTGTTGCAACCTGCTTCTTCTTCTTGACGGGCTTCTCGGAGGCATCTCGAATGGTCTGTTCACGAATAAGGATCTCGACCCGGGGGACCATTCTCCTTGAGTTTGCATCGTAGACCATGGTGCGATCAGACTCTAGGCTACCAGAGCGAGGATATGAAAAGTTGATGGACGAGCTCGGGCTACTGGGCCTAAGATCAGAAGAATGCCTCGGCTCGAACAAAGCATCTGAATGGCGAACGTTGGACATATCGCCTGCTGCTGCGGCGCCGAACCACGATGGTCCTTGGCCATCTTGCATCTTCTGGCTTGCTGTCCGGAACGGCTGGATCTGCAGGCTCGTGGCTCTCTTGTGGGGGCGGTTTGTCGATTCGGTCTTGTACTGCTCGTCGTTCGGGAGGCTGGGTACTGGAGGAACATCGTGCGACCTGGGCGGGGCGCCGCGACCGGGCGATGGCGATCGGAAAGTTCGGTCACTCATGGAACCGGTGCTAGGTGCCCTGTGAAGTTCCCTCCCACCCCTATCTCGACTCCCCGTCGATGATACCGACGCGCTCCTTCGCGCCACGCGCTTGGATTGGACTTGGGCAACATTGGTGGGAGTTGTTGGCCGGGCCCTCAGCGCTGCCGCGGCAGCCGCCGAGGACAGTGAGGTGGATGGTTCGCGTCGCATGAATGCCGATGCAGCTGCAGTTGCGGCATTGGGGTTGGCCGTTTCTTTTGTGAGAGGCTGTGGCGAGCGCAAAGGTTTCATGTCAGTAAACGGTCGCAAGCTATGAGCTTATGATAAGGTAAAGTGTGAAATCCGAAATCAGGGTCGACGTCAATGATGCTATCATTCGGAGCGGGCGGACGCCATCATCCCAAGTTGCCTCTAGCGCACCCGCTTCGGAGCGGCATGTGCCACGGCCAACACTAAAGCCAAACCCGGCGTCGTTGAGATGTAGATGCGAGAGAGTTTGCTTACCTGGGCAGGAGGCCGATGCCTCCTTGAACTTCCGAACATGGTGGACACTGAAGACGGCGCAAGGCCAACGGCGATCAGCAAACGTTGCGCATAGAATCCGAGATGGGCTGCGCTAAGGCCAGAGACTGAAGCTGACACTGATGCTGGGCTTGTGGTTCAAGGGCGTCGCACCGTGCAAACGGCAGGGAGAGCGTTAAAGTACTGAGTAAAGCAAGGACGAGAAAGAAGTCTGAGTGTGCTAGAATTGATGACGAAAGGTATCAAGCCACTCAGGCTAAGGAGGGAGCCCCACTGTTCTGGTAGCATAGATTGAGGTGGCCGGGGTGTGCCGGGTACCTTACTTCCAGTGCAAATTCATGCGGTGAGCATGTACCTCGTCAACTCGTGCATTGGATGCTTCCACCTCAGAGTTCCAGTGCCCGGAACGGCTGCACTGAGCAACTCTCTCTGTATCCGTGAGCTGCACAATGCTCAACTGCTACCGCAAAGCACCCCTAGAGACTATCTTGAACTTCAATTGCAGTCGCTGCAATTTCTGTCCCCCAAGCTGGCTGTCATTTTGATTGTAGGGCTGGACCTCTGGTAATCGTTGTCGTCATTGCAACACAGACAGACAGCTGCTCTCTCTACCTTAGTCTCTAATTACCAAGTACGTAGCATGGCCACTTCTCTCACCTCAGTCTCGGACTCTCGGCCGCCCGGCGCTTTGATCACTGGCCCACGGGTCGCGGCCCGCCCTGACGTCAGCAATGGAGTCGCCCTCATTTCCGCCCGCCTTCGCTCCCCTCGTGCCTCTCTAGCGTTTTAGCATTCCAGCTATGGTTATGCAAGATTTTGACGGGGGTCTACGAGGGTCCATTTGACGAGGGTTCGACTCTACTCTATTCGTACCTTACCGGCCGAGGCTTACGTAGGTACCCTGACAGTACAGGTTATACTTTACTAATTTTCTCCGATCCCGATGAGCTTGTTTTTCATCTGGGCAGTAACATCGAAGATCTCAACATGTTTGTTTCATTTAGCCCCAAGCTTTGACAGGTAAACGTTTCGACAGGGCACTCCTCCCAATATCCGGGTTTCCAGGAACCATCTTCAACCGACTCACATGCCACCATGTGCTGCAAGTAAAGACATACAGTCATGAGTTTGTATTGTTCTGTCTCGGATACTTGGGTAGGATAGGATACTAACGACAGACTTCTCGCCTGGCCCGAAAGATCGTACATGCTTCCGTCAACTTCACCAAGTCTGTGCCGACAAGGCTCTGCTGCATCCCAAATGTTACCCTCAAAACTCTTCCTTTCCACGGAGCATCCTCCCCACCGAGTTTGCTCCTCAACCACTCAATCCCGCGCTGGTCTGGTCCTCCACTATTGAATAACATAGCCTCATGCGGCCCAACTGCCGAATTGCCAGGGCCACAACGCCTTCAAGCTTTCCAGGTACCAATTGGCCTAATTGAATCCAGAAGCTTTCTGCCAATCGCTGTGCCTCGGCCTTGGCCGAACCTCTTATCGATTGCATCCATACAACACGCTTTCAGCCAACATTAAAACACGTACAGGCCGCTGGACTCGACAGAAAAGCATGTTACTCATGTGTTGAGGTATCCACGCGAAATGAGGTTTGACAACTAGGTCAAGACTCTCGGTGGTATTGGATGTTCACCGTCGATGGTGATGTCCGGAGGAATGTCCGGCGGTGGGTTCGAGTACTCATCTTCGAATTCGTCCGCATAGTCCCCCTCCTCTGATTGAGTCGAATGACTGTTGCCCTTATCCATTGGGGGAGCAGCCTGTTCGCCCGTGGACTCGCCTTGGTCCTGGACTGGGGTCTGTGTGACTGTGCCTCCTCTAGCCGGCGCCTTGCCGTTCTTTCTTCCCTTTCTGCTCTTGGCCTTGGCCTTTTCAAGCAGACGTTTGCGATCAGCCTCCTCCTGTCGGTGGCGGCGGTCCTTGACTTCGTAGTCTCGGATGAGCGCTCTTGGTGGTTCACCGAAAATGCGCTCGTACTCGCAAAACTCGCATATCCAAATGTCCGCTAGCTTTGGGGGATTATGATAGTAGCTGTCGGCGGCCAGCTGTCGGCGGTGCCGAGCTGCCACGTTTAGCTCCTTCTCTAATCGGCGGCGATCCCTCCTGCGCGAATTGCTGGAACCACCGCTAGAGGCCTTCAACGAGCCCTCATGGACTGCACCATTGCTACCGTTGACTGCTGGTGGCACGCTGGAAGACGTCTGCGTCCCCATATTTTGTTTCGTTGACTGGCCTTGAATCCTGTATTAGTACATTTCGCTCTCGGGGAAAGGCATTGACTCTTACCAGGCCACTGGACAGTACCAGGAACCTGCGAGTCGCAGGTGAAGGTGAACTGGGTGGAGGCGGGCGTCGTCTTTCCGGTAGATGAATGTTGCTGCAAGAGACTGACGTTCTCTTGACCCTGTGGCCGTAGCTTTTCAGCGTTTGCAATGGCGTTGGAGATGATGCCAGTGCCTTCGTGCTCTATTTCTTATAGTTAGAGAAAAGTCGACATCTTGATAAGTGAAATAAGCCAAAATAGGGAGGTGCTGAGGGAAAGTGATGTGGGACGGGAGTTGGACTTTGTTGTGTAGAGCTGTAAAGTGAAGGTTGTGAAGGTTGCCAAAGGGAAGAGGTGTTTGTGTGTTGCGGCAACTTCGATGCACTGCTGCATCACTCTACCTGCCTGCAGGCGAGCAAGTGGCTGAAGGAGCGGCGCTCCATACGCTGACAGGCGCGATCGCTTAGACAAGGGGATTATGTATGCAGCCCAAAATTGACACATTGACAGGTAATGTGAAATGCAGGACAAAAACAGAATAAACTGGCAAGCAGCCGGTACTTACCAGGGGACGCCCATTGTGGTGGCGCAGTTTTGGATGTCCGTCCAGCCCATGTGTTGTTACCGTCAGACAGCGCTCGCAAGGGACTTCTTCCATTTCTGGAGCGTCCAAGTCTTCCTCTGCCTGGTCCTGATATCCCTTGGTTGTTGGTCATGAAGGTTCCGGACCCGGGGTACCCCGCAGAGTGGGAATATGATCTGTCGCCATTCAGTTCGCTGCCAGGAGATTGTGCTCTCGTTGATATTGCTAGAGAATTGATCTCGTTGTTCAGCGCGTGTGTGCCGTTGAGGGTCGGGTCTCCTGCTGATGGAATCTTTCGCTTTTTCTTATTGTTGGTGTTCTCAAAGGAATCATAGCCGTCGATGGATGAAGTCGTCGACGGAGGTGGTTGAGGATTCGGGTGGCGCGCCTGGTCCGGTCTTGATGGACGACGAGCTGCACGGGTTAAGATCTCTGGAGGAGATCTCGTCACCAGCGTGCTCCGCAAGGTCGCCTCTTCTTCGTCGCCGTCCGACAGACCTACGCCGTTCCGTCGGGGTGTATAGTTACGTCCAGGTTCGTTGCGGCGTCCTTGTTCCACAGGACTCGTCGAGCCCGCCCTTGTTGGGCTTCCCTCATCTTTTAAAGTGTAGGGGGGGTAGTAAAAGAGAGGGGCGTTTTCGTGGGTCGAGGGAGGGTATTTGATGGAATCTGCAACCTCTGGCGAGAGCCTCTCTCGGAGTCGACGTTTCGGCAACGGCCGAATCGGTCGGTCTGGGAATAGCGATGATACAGTATCTGGTGACATTATTGGGCTGTGATCTGCTGCCAAGTAACGAAAGCTTCGCGTTAGTAAATAGAACGCCACAGCGCCAACGAAACCGGTCACAACGAAGGAGGATGAGGGCATGAGAAGGGCAAGAATGTGGTTCGAAATCTGAATTCCACCGACTGCGACCGTATCCCTGCCTTGACAACCGTTGAAGAGGATCCAAGCAGATCACAGCCGGAAAATAGCAGGGAGGCGTTGGAAGACGTAGGGGAGAGCATACCCATCACACATCGTACATGGAGTCGATTCCGAACAGCAGAAGCAAGAGCAATGTAGCCACGGATCCTAGCAGACCACAGGGAGCAATTTGCCAGCTATAGAATCGACAAGCAGCTTGTCGAACCAAAGTCGTGATCGGGTGGCTCGTCGGGGGGTATCGAAATCAAGTCGTCGAGAGGGGCAAAGGTTTGGAGGTGAGTGACTCGGTCGGGCTCTAAAGTCCTACTTGCGGGTCAGAAGACAGGCGTTGACACAGTTATGAGCAGGGCAAGCAGCAGAAACCACAGCACAACCATCTGCGGTAACTCAAGTCTTGCGGCGGTGGAATAGCGCCGAAGGCCGTCGTGCTTGCAGAGGTAGGTTGGCGGTTGGATGCTTGCCGGGCCAAATCCGACTTACGCAGTGACGAGTGAGGTGGGCTACCTGGTCGGGGAGATGAGGGACCTCGGCCGAATACCCCGGGAAGGGCCTGGAAGGCAAGATTGGCCGCCAAAAGAAGTTGCAAAAGCTGGAGGGCCTTGGGTTGCGACAGCGTTGAGCTTGGCAAGTTTGAGGCTTCACAGGCTCGCTGTGTCGGTAGAGTGTTCCGTGTTGCGTGGTCCGCAGGGCACGATTGCAAATGATAGTGGCTGCTCGTGCGGTTAGGAGGTGGGTGACAGCGTGCCCACCAGGGCCACCGAAGCGCGACTACTTAGTCAGCACCAGCCAGGACAACCCACAGACATGCATGCGTGCATAACTCGGATTCCTTATGCACTGGTAAATCACCCAGCCCCGCAAGGATTTCTGGTGGGCAAAAGCTCTTTGGGGGATTGGCAGTGGAGTGGAGGGCCCTTGCCTTGGACTCGTGAGCACTGTGAGCGAGCACCGTCTTGGAGCAGCTCCCTGTGAAGCGCTACCGGCTAGTGAGACCACCCACTGCCCACTGCCCACCCGCTGTCCACTGCCCGCGCCCACTGCCCGCTACCCGCTGCCCACGCCCACGCCCACGCATCCATCTCAAGTTCCTCTCTCTCCTCGTCTCTTCTCCTAACACCCACCAACTCACTCTTCTCTACTCTCTGCTCCTGGGCCTCGCCTCTCTACGCCCTCCCTCCGGCCCTCCTCCGTGTCATGCCTTTTGCGACTTTACCCATTCTCGACATGCTTAGTTGCCAATCTCATCTTCGATCCGGCTGCTCTTCCTCGTCACGTCCCTGCCAGTAGGCGCTTCCGCTGCGCAGGCCATCCTCGATCTCCTCACCACCAGGCACAGGCACGCTGCCAATTCTCCCGGCCCTGCCTCAACTCGACTCCTCCGACGCACCTGATCACCTCTCCTCGACCCTCCACGCACTTCCGCACCCTCCTCCCTCCTCTCTCCTACCCGCGCACCCTCCAACCCTCGCGTCCTCTCAATGGCACCGCCGTCGCCGCGACGATCATCGAGAGCTCGCGCTACCAATCCACAATCCCAACAGTCCTCCGTGACATCGAGCACGTCCGGCCGCCACGAGCGGAGCACTCGATCCATCACGAAGCCCCTCTCCAACAAGTCGACTCCAACCGCCTCGCTGTCGTCGGAGCCACTTGAGGACCTCGACGACACGATTGTTAGCCTCGGCCGAAGGCGAAAACGCGGCCAAGACGACGACACAGACAAGACCGAGCGGCCAGACAATTTTGACATGGTGAATGGAAGCGATGACCTCCAAGAAGAGGATGAGGCAGTTCGGTGTCTCTGTGGCTCCGAGGACTACCCAGGTCGCCCGCCCGTAGATGGGCCCGACGCCGACTTCTTCGCCGCCATTGAGCTCACCGAGGACGTTACCGGCTTCTTCGTTCAATGCGATATTTGCAAAGTCTGGCAGCATGGCGCTTGTGTTGGTATCTTCAGCGCCGAGAGTTCGCCCGACGAATATTTTTGCGAACAATGTCGCAAGGACCTGCACAAGATCCATACCGCCAGCAACGGGTACGTCGCATCTCCTTGCCTCTGCCTATGCACAAATTTTCTTGTTTTGAGCATGCGTCGAGATATCGCGGCTCGCCGTCGAGTGTGCGCCTGACTTCGGCGCCCTTCCGCCCATTAAACCACATCCCTTGCTCGAGTGTCCACAGCCCCTTCGCCTCGGTCCCTAACCGCTTACTGACCGTTCCCAAATCAATAGGCAAAAGTTCTCCAAGTACCTTCCCCTAAATCGCCCCTCGCGCGCCACGTCCCGAGCCACCTCGATCGCCAAGGAAGGCACTCGGTCGCCTAAGAATGGATCGAGCAAGAACTCAAGGCCAACCTCCGCCTCACTGGCTGCTGCCAAACGTCGATCTACGATGAACAGCCGCGACCGAGCGTATGATGATGAACAACTCCGCCGCGCCATAGAGGCAAGCAAGGAGGACGCACCTAATGACAACCTAGATAGTGCTCACAGACGAGCCAAGCGCGGCCGCAGCGACAGTGAAGAGTCCGTCGCCGTTGACTCCCAGCCACCGGACGAGAAGCTGATTTCGTCAAGGATCAATCCTAATGTCAAAAGACAACGGACGAGTTCTCGATCCGCATCCCCGCCAACCGAGCCAGTGGAAGCACCCAGTCGCGACGAGTCTGAAGACGAAACAGGCACTCGAAACGGCTCGAAGAAGGCTCGAAACGGCAAACCCCAGCGGGAAAATACGGAGAAGGATGACAAGGAACGACAGCGACAAGAAGCTGCGACTAAGCGTAAGGGTCGTGCCGAGAGGCGGCGTGGAGAAGGTCAGTATTTTCTATGATTTGGTTTATGTTCCAAGTAGGGATCCCTAACCTCCATCTAGACTCGGATCCCTCCGAAGAGACTCCCGTCGTTGTTGAAATACCACCACCCGCGACGAGTGTTGAGCCCCCGGCCGCTGTCGAGCCCCCGGCTCCAGTCCCACCTACCCCCGACACGCCGCCGGCGAGCCATCCCACGGTCGGAAGTTCTCACAAGAGAGGGGGCAGAAACAACCATCACAAGAAGGGAAAGGGAAGGAATCAGTATACCAAAGACCGAGATACGGACAACGGCGAATCCCCTGCTAGGTCGATGTCACGAGACATCCAGAAGAACGGGGACGAGCCAACACCCACCGGGCATACTGGGCATAGTGGCCAAACTGGGCACACTGGGCACACTGGGCACTCCGGGCACTCCAAGCCCTCTACTGGTGATCATCGACATATCTCCAAGTCCAAGTCGGCTCTCCCACACAAGCTGAGCATGATGGACATGAAGCGACGAGTTGGAGCCATTATGGACTTCATTTCAAGGACCCAAGTTGATTTAGCTGCCGAAGCTCTCCCTCTGCATGGCGAAACCCCAAAAAGCGGGCAGGCCTCGCCGCAAAAGACTCCAACCCCCCAGACAAACGGCGATGTGGAAAATCAGTCGAGCATCACCGTTAACGAAGTTGCTCTAGAATCCTCACACTCATCGGATTTCAAGGAGCTAAACTGTATGGAGATGATGGATGTTCTGACACGAGATATGGTCAAGTGGCAGAACCAATACGCATGATGCGGTATGCGCAGGAAAGGGCTGAGTGTGGGCGGCCTACGCTTGGCGTTGGTTGTGTTTTGTGGTCTGGTGCACGATTATAGGAGTTCTACGGTTAGATGCATTTCCGGCGTCACACAGCATCAAGGAACGATGCAGGAGGGGTTATTTGGTTTGGACTTTTTCTTTCTTCCATCCTTTCGAGGCGAATCCACAATATGGTTCGGATCCTCTGGGCTCTACGCATACTTGTTATATATACCCTACCAGGCTCGCTTGATGGTTCAACGCGAGGGATCTTGTAAAGTTTCAACGAAGCACGCGCTATGTTGGCCTTACCGGAATTGACGAAGTTTTTTTCCCGGGTACGATTGGACTTGTGATGAGTTGCAGAGTGTATAGTGTACAATGAAGACAAATACCCGCTATTCAGATACGTGGTAATACATCATGACAGGACCAGGACCTATTCCAAGCTTCCCACCTTACGCACCTGCCCTTTCCTGCGCACGTGCTTGTTTTTGTTGCTTCTTTGCTTGGTTCAAGCTTAGCTTTGGCTCCAGCATCCGGGTTCGGTAGTCCTGGACAGTGTCCTCGGACAAGTCGTCCAAAACGTACTTCCCCAGGTTACCGCTGCGCCACTGGGACAGCACCCTAGCTGCGGCCTCTGACCAGTTGGGCACACCGCCGGCCTTGATTTTGCCCTCCTTCTTGGCAACGGCTGTCAGGAAGTCGTTGACTTCGTTGGTCGGCTCACAATATCGCGCGTAGATCGTCGGGTCCCAGAGGTTCATGCGGAAGAGGAGGTAGTCGACCAGGATGTCGTCCGGGATCAGGCCCTTCTTGATGCCCTGCACAAGGGCGATCTTGATCATTGTCTCGCCGTCGTCAACGTAGGGCTGGAAGATGCCGGGTGTGTCCAACACGTAGACCCCGTCGCCCACCCCGCCCTGGGCCTCCGACTCCAGGATCCGGACCGGCGTGCCGACTTTGCGCGTCACGCCCGCCTGGTCCCCCGTCCTGGCTACTTTAGTCGTCCTGGTAGGAGTGCCAGTCCTTCGCAGCGCGTTCAGCAATGTGCTCTTGCCCACATTGGGCATACCCACGATGAGGGCGCGCATGCCGGTCAGCGAATCCACCGCCCGCGCCACCTCCTTGACCTTCTTGAACAGCGATTTGGTTGCTGAGGCCTTGTGCTTGTCCCAGAAGACGAGGCGGTCGCCATACAGCCGGCGCAGGGCATCGCCGGCGTGGGGGCTATCGATTGCGAGGTCGGATTTCGTGTAGACGACGACGCGCTCACGGCCGGCGAGGGCGCGCTCGAGCTGGGGGTTGTGCGTGGATAACGGGAGGCGGAAGTCGCGGCATTCGAGGACCAGGGAGATGTTGGAGAGGGTCTTGACGATCTTGGCTTGGGCGGCGGCGTGGTGGCCAAGATAGTACGTCTTGGGGATGGAATTAGGGACCGCGAAGGCTTGGCGAGGGATGAATTGCGCCATGATTGCAGAGATCACCGAGGACGAATTCCACGGAGCATGTTGCTAAGAGCGCGCTCCGATTTTGGCATTCCCCGGTTGTGCGAAACGGTTCGAATTGAGAGTCGCAAACGGACGAAAATATGATGCAGATTGAAAATGCCAGCCTTGCCCCCCTCTGTCGCGATGGCTTCTCAGCCTTGCCCCACGAGAGCACGTGGCGATAAGGAATTGAAAATAAAAATGTCCTAATCCCCTTCATGACGTCATAAGCCGTCGGGAACCTATTGGGCCAATGGATGACACAGGATTCAACACGCGACGACTTTTCCACGAGTTGTGTTCGAGCCCTAGAAGACTGGCCAATATCAAACTATGTGATAATACGTAGGCTTTTTATGCCAAGACCATAGCCCCAGCCAAGGTTCTTGAGAGATGTCAAGACCTCAATCCCAGACAAACATGTTCTTCTTCTACCTTGTTCCATGACCGTTCTTCATGGCAGCTGATTCTCAACACGAAGAACTCTCAACTTAACTCATCTAATGGCGGGATCACCTCATACGGACAGGACAGATGGCTCCGATAACATTGTCTTGTCCACTTCCACCGATGCCCAGGGGACTACCACCCATCGATCTCGAGGGGAAGAAACCAGACCAGCTTCACAAAGCGCTCCTCCAACTCAATCTCACCCCGAAGTTGACGATATCGGACTTGATCACTCGGCGCCTCCGGGAGGATCCAAGCGTTCATACAAATACTTTGGCGTTGGAGGCACGCTCCGTCCTTTTCGAGTCCTTAAGGAAGACGTCGTCAATCTCAGGGGACGGTATCTGTCGGATTGGCAAGGCTTCAATCAACAGATCTTTGCCAGTGCTATCTACATCTTCTTTACCAATATCCTACCGGGAATCACATTTGCCAGTGACTTGTACGTCCTGACTGGTAAATCCTGGGGCACCATCGAAGTTGTCTTTAGTACTGGATTATGCGGCGTTGTTTTCGCGCTGTATGTCGCTAGAGATCTTGAAGTCGGCTTAACAAGATACTGATCAATCCTCTAGGTTCTCTGGACAGCCTCTCACCATTCTAGGCGTCACCGGCCCATTCTCAGTTCTGGCTGAGAATATATACGAGCTTTGCGAGCAGCACTTCCATGTAAGTCGTGGCTCCTTCACCACAGAACGCAAAGTCTAACGATCAACTAGGTCAAATTCTTGCCAGTCATGGCATGGTCTCTCATCCACGCAGGTTGGATGCACTACCTCCTCGCCATCTTCAATGCCCATGACTGGACCATGCAATATGTCACGCATTTCAGCGCCGACATCTTCTCGCTCCTAAACAGCGTCATCTACTTCCATAAGGCGGCAATGGAGCTCAAGCGTACACATTCAAGGGTGTCTTTCGCTGCCTTCCTGTATGCCATTATCGGAGCTTTCGGGACTTGTCTATTTGCGATCTTCTTGTCGACAGCCAACTCCTGGAAGCCGCTGTTCCATCGATACGTTCGCCTGGGTCTGACAGAATATGCTGCCGCCATCTCCATTGTAATTTGGATTGGTATCCCTTACATCGGAGAGCTGGCGTCGCTCGATCACGAGCGCCTCGAGATCCAGACATCGTTTAGACCTACCAATCCTGACCGGTCGACCTTCTTTGTCCGCTTCTGGGAACTTCCCGTTGAATGGGTCTTCTTGTCAATAATACCTGGCGCCATTGTCACTGTTCTCTTCTATTTCGACCACGAGATCAGCAGTATTATTTGCACCGTTGAACGCTACGGCACGAAGAAGCCCGGTGGATATGCATGGGATGTCGCTCTGCTAGGGACCACTACCATCATCTGCGGCATTCTTGGCATCCCTCCCGCAAACGGGCTTCTCCCACAAGCTCCATTACACTCCGAGTCACTGATGCACTACGTCCTCGAGAGCCCTGAACCGACTGAGGACGGCGAGGAGCGACAACCACCCCAACCGGTTGCAAGGACGTATGAACAGCGGTACTCGCACTTCATACAGGCGTCGCTCATCCTCATATTCGTCTCGCCGCCGCTCCAGAGACTCCTTGGCCTCGCCCAGACTTCAGTGCTGGCTGGACTCTTCATGTTCATGGGCTATCAGTCACTCTCGGTCAACCCAATCCTGGAGAGGATAGCTCAGCTGCTTACTCCGCCATCTGAGCTCCCAGGACTACCCCCCGGGGCCACTTGGCTCGGCATTCATACGTACACCATGGCACAAATCGTCCTCACTGGCATCGTGTTTGGAGTGACCCTCACTGTCGCCGCCCCCGCGTTTCCCCTGATCATCATCGCCTTAGTCCCCGTGCGATTATCACTAATGAATCGGGTGTGGGGGCGCGAGACGCTAAGACTAGTGGATGGGTGGGCATGCCGGGAGGGAAAGCCCGAGGACGCTGCGTCCATCACGGGGGAGCTGCAAGGATCTGGGGATGAGGAGAAGGCCAGGTCTTAAGGGCAGATGGTGTTGGTTGTGGTCACTTACAAGGGGACACGGTTGCAGCGGGACAATGCCATGCCATGGGAGTGTAATTCCCTGTATATATTAAAAAAAACATCGCCCCATGTTTCTGGGGTCTCAAATGAGAGAGCTACCCCGCAGGATCTCCAACTCTGTCTTTCCTTGTTACTCCTCACTCCATTAGATATCCGGCCGTTGGAAAAGCGGAAGAAGTGGGTTGTCCAGATCCTGAGAATCGGAAGACGATAACCGCATACCACACCCTTTGAAGTCTACATAACCTCCAGAAACGCTGCCTTCTAGCCCCGGGTATTCGTGTCGTTCAACTCATTCAACATGGCTATCTCAGTCGAAGGAAAGGCCGCCGTCGTCACTGGAGGAGGTTCAGGTGAGAACCAGCAGCTATCACGTATCGTATAGCCAGTTGGACTGACTATCCTCATCAGGTATCAACCTTGCCTTTGCTCGGATCCTACTCGGCAAGGGCTGCTCAGTCCTCATTGCCGACCTCAAGCTCCAGCCAGAAGCCGAGGAGCTGCTCAAGGAATATCCCTTCCCTGCAGCCTCCGGAAAGCCGGGCGTCTTCTTTCACAAGACCAATGTTGCATCCTGGCCCGAGTTGGCGGACATGTGGAAGACCGCCCTAGAAAAGTTCTCTGCTGTCGACGTCGTCGTTCCCGGTGCCGGCCTGTTTGAGCCCAAGTGGTCCTCCTTCTGGGAGCCCCCCAAGACAGATACCAACCCCGACAGCACCTCGCGGGACCCGGCGGACTCGGACCCGGGACACTATGCCGTCCTAGACGTGAACCTCGTCTCCCCGATCCGCCTCAGCCAGCTGGCCGTTGGACATTGGACCAAGACCAAGCAGAAGGGATGCTTGGTGCACGTCGGGAGCATGGCGGGCTACACATCCGGCATCAACACCCCGCTGTACTTTGCAAGCAAGCACGGCCTCCACGGCTTTGTGAGGGCGCTGGGAGGTCTGCGCGACGAGCTGGGTATCCGAGTTGGATGTGTGGCGCCAGGTGCTGTGAGGGTAAGTTATTCCTCCCCTTCACTACACATTGACGTTGACTAATCGCGGTTTCTTCAGACTCCCTTGTGGCGAGATGACCCAACCAAGGCCTCAATGCTGGAAGAGGACACGGTGCTCATTGAACCAGAGGAGATCGCGGAAGGCATGTGGCAGCTGGTCGTCAACGAGGAGCTAGGCAACGGAACCATCTTCGAGGTGTCCAAGGGTGCAACGAGAGTAGTACCCTTGTTTGATTCGCCGGTGCCGAGTGGTGAGGGCATCCTGGTTCCGGGCTATTTCGCAGCGCAGACAGCGTTGTATGACGACTTGAAGACCAACGGCCTCAATGTTTGAGTTGTCCATATGATTCGTATCTAGCGTTAGTCTCTCTGGTGAATATACCATGGCCACACAGTCTAATCAGGATACTCTGGTACTGGGACTAAGCCCTCTTTAATGAACGACGTCCAACACTTGACTGGCAATATTGTCCCATATTCATTAACTGGTCATATTCATGAACGCGAGATTAGCCATCATCTTGGTATTTCCACTGCCTTTATCCCACATGTGGCTTCTTGGTTCCGGTTAGTATTCCTTCTTCTCTAGCTAATTTGAATTTCCTTCCTTAACACCATCTCGAGGGGAATTTACCAAACTATCAGCATCCCTCTCAGAAAGTAAATATCCTCACGCGATATAAGAGAACTGTTCCAGCAGCGGTAGCCGGCGAGAAATTGGTTAAGGTCGTCGGGGAGCCACCCTCGTAAAACCAATCCAGACGCTACATGGCTGTGAGCTCGGAGGGTTTGCTATCGATAGCAGTGGTAAGCGTGTGGTTATGTCAGTGATTAATAACCTCTCAAGGATTCATTATGCTAATTGTGTGAAGTTGTGCTACGTAAGTATCTCCCCTTGATTAGGATATTCATTTAGTTACTAATGAGATTTACCAGAGAATATGAATCTTGCGCTTGGTTATGCGGAATTTGAGGGCCTTCCTACGATGTAATGTGATTGGGGCCAGCGGGCATTAAGGTCAAAATAAAGTCCAGGCGTTGCTGTGTTTTCAGTAGCTAGAGACCATTTTCAACAATTGGTCCAATATAGCCCAAGCTAAAAGGAGATTGAGACTAATAAAGTCCGTCAGGAAGGTAGAAAGATCATCAGCTTAGGCAATGAATTTGAGAGCTAAATGAAGTCGCGTTTTCAGCTACTTTGGAATGTCCTCTTTGATCAAGATACCCCAAAGCTACTATTTCTTTCAGTTCTGAAATTGCTGGTATTTTGGCCGACTTTTGTCCTGCTCTCGCGGAAGCCCAAAGACGCTTCGTGTTCCTTCCCTGCAGCAATCCCGGTTTGGTCTGTTGGGTGTCATAAGAAGCCCGATCTCAGCATGAACGAAACTCTTGGCTGTTAATGCGAGAGACGGTATTTCACACCATCTCGATATACGCACTACACTATGAAGTAACTTCTTGACACCTCAGCGAACCCATCCAGATATATCCTTATTCAATCAATGACAACCAGCTTCGTGTTTCTTTTCAGAGACTTGGCGTTGTGGACGGGCGAGGCTCCGCAACCAGTAAACGACTCTACCCTGAACGACAAGCCTTGAAATACAGATCAGCAACCCAAGCTCTGACCAGACCATGCCTCTGCAACTTGCCGATCTAAACGGGATAAATGGACCCGTTTAAGCGTAAATTTATGTGCTAAATAGGAGTAGCTTATATTTCAGTGAAACAACCGAGTTTGCCCAAAATACCACAGCTGCAGAGAAAGCTACGCTGGCTCAATTCTAGTCATTAACGGGGAGGTCTGAATGACCTATATACCGCTCTTGCTGGGCCGTTCACTTAGCAGAGGCGCAATCTGTGTTAAACGAGATTTCACGTCTGAGCAATTGACTAGGTTCCGACTAGCTGCATATTTGAATGGCTGGGAGACGCGGAAAAGCCTAGCCGTGAACATGGATCTAGCGCAAAGCTGCGGCTGCGGCGGGTTCTCTACCAGGGATCAATCAGTCAATGCCATGTGAGCCAGCGCTCAACGCTGAGTCAGTCGCAAGCATATTGGACCCTGTAGGAACGGATGGATGGGAGAAGGGCGGAGAATTCGAGTTAAATAATATAGCAGCACAAGGCCAGGCCATGTCTTGCTCTTCCTCGTAATCGACAATGACCCTCCCCCAATAGCTTTGGCCAAGAAAAACCCCAAACCTCTTGTCCAAGAGTGGCCACGATCTGCACAACTTTTCCCACAGACATGTACAGCCTAGGGAGCAAACATAATATCCCCTCCCAAAAATAGATCAAGCGGCCGGCCCGTTCGCTCGTATTTCCGAACTAAATCTCTCCGAAATTCCCCTCAAGTGTCCTTCGCACGGTGATTGGTGGAGGCGGTGGTGTTGGTGGTGGTAATGGTAATAATGCTGGTATTGGCGTTGGTGTTGGCGACGGTGAATCGAGGGAATATGCGTGAGGATGGGTCGGGTCCCCATTAATAGTGTTGGGAAGACAAGAAATGCCAAAGAGTAAAAAAGAAATGTCCATGTGTCGCATGCCAGATAAATGAGCTCGCAAAACGAGCTGGGTATCTCGATGAGCCTTCATCACGCTCCTCTCCATCACTCCTCCTCCTTTTCCTCTTCCTCATCCTCATCCAGCTTCCACTAATCTCGCCAAGCGTCTCATCCTCAAAATGTGAATCCGACCTGACTCAGCTTGACTCTCAAATAAATAAAATGAAACAAGGGGGCGTTATCCCAAAACATCGGTCTGCTCGGATGCGTCGTTGCTCGTCCAGAAAAGGAGTAAAAAAAAGGGTGGGCGATGTTGTAGCTGTCTCAATCTTCGAAACAAGAAATTGCAAGAAAAAACTAAGGGCATGAAAAACAGCAAAGACTGCGCTGGTTGTTGCTCTTGTTGCTCGATTCCGGGCTGTCGTAAATCACACCAGGTTGCTTTACTTGATGTTCTTAAAGAGGTCGTCGCCAAATCCTCCCTCGTCCTTCTCGAGGTCGGCCATCTCGGGGATCATGGGAGGGGGAGGGCCGACGGGCTTCTTGAAGGTGGGCGTCGGAGGGCCGGGAGAAGCGGGAGGAGCCTCGAAGACGGTGCTGGCCCGTTTGGAGGCCGAGTCTCCGGTTCTTATCCGTCGGAACCAGCCACTGGTCCGCTTGGACTTGCGATCATCCATGAAGCTGGAGCCGCCCTGGCTGGTGGGTCGCGCACCGTTGGCGACTGCGAGGTTCCCGTTCGACTGCAACTGGCCCTCTACGTAACTGTTATTCAACGTGGTCCTGCTAAATAGGCGACGGATGCTGCCTTGGCGGCTGGACGGGGCCGGGCTCAGGGGAACGGCGTCTTCGGCGGAGCGCTTTGTGCCAGCAAGTTTACCATTGGGAGAAGCAGGCTTGCTTCCTTCATTGACCTCCTTTACCTCCTTGACGACTTTGTTGTTGTTTACCTCAGCCGATGGAGGCGTTTGAGGAGGCGTCGGGACCTTCTGCTGAATCGGAGAGTCCGGGGGTGGCGGGATGTCGGTGCCGTCGGTGATGCTGCCGAAGTTGAGGTTGAGAGCAGGCAGCTCAAAGCGTGAAGCCTTGGTGCTGCTTCCAAAGAGAGTCGGCATGGCGTCGAGGCGGATCGCAAAGATCGAGCAGATTAGATTCGAGACGAGAAGGAAGATCCGGGATTCGCAGGGGGATGGGGACGCGATAGGTGACAGGAGGCGATGGGGAGGCGTTCGAGATGGGCTCAGCGTAAGGGTGCAGAGCTCTAGGGAACGTTTAAAGTCGAAGATGGAGAAGCCAGAAGGCGGGATGGGATGACGAAGCAGAGTTTCGAGTCCCCGCAGAAACACAGCGACGGGACGTTTGGAAAGGAGAGCGACGGTCCAGTTCAGTTCAGGGTCGTAGCCTGTCAGGTACGGCGACCGAAGGTGGAAAAGTAGAGCAGGGGGTGTGTGGGTGGCTTTGTAGGTGCAAGGGTCCGGCCGTGGCGTGGCGTGCTTTTGGATTCTGCGATGGGCGTGGTCGCGAGACACGCAATTGCGGCGCAGAGGAGGCGATTTGAAGGCGCAAAGACGTCGGGATGGATGAGTGAGGACGAGAAGAAGCTGAAGGCCGAATAGTGGAAAAGAAGGCGAAACCGGGGGTGCAAAAGGGAAGTTTGGGAGTGAAGTGATGAGGTGGAGGATACAGTCTTTGGGGAGAATGGACTGAGTTGGTAGAGGTCGGTAGTAGCAGAAAGTCCCAGCCATAAAAAGAGTGGGTGGAGCATAGGTGCATGTCTAGAAGGGGGCTGGTGGGCGAGCTAGGTACCTTTTCAGTGGGCCGGTAGGCTGGGGGAGCCCTCCAACTGGTGGGTGTCAACAGTACCAACCAAGGGGTACCGAAGAGTACCTTACCCGAGAGGGGCCAAAGCTGCCCACTTGGGCTTAGGTCCACGGCCCGACGCCAGGTTGGCAGGCCGTGGGCTGCTCCACTGGAGTCATCCACTGGAAAACGCCCGGCTTCCACTGAAGAGTCGGACAGCCTCCACTGGAAGCGCACCGCCCTGGGCTCGGAGGCATCTGGCCAGTGGGAAGCCGCTGGAAGCTCCAGAGCAGCGGGCGGGCTTACTGGAGCCGGGATGGCAGCTGTCTGGTTAGCGGCACCTCCCGAGCGCGTGGCACGGGCATGTCCCCTAACAGCCCGCACACGCCCCCTAACACGGGTGCTGTATTCGTGCTGCCGGCATTTGGGCGCCCTGGATTGCCAATGCCTTGGGGGACGCATGGACGTGGAGGAAGACGCATTGTTGACTAGAAACAAAACATATACGGCTTCGTGATAAGCATCGACACTTACTTATCACCTACGTTAAGACTCACGTCTTAGTAGGTACCGGAGATGAAGCCTCTTTGCAAGCCCCGGGATGCCACCTTGCCCAACCCGTTTCAAGCGTCACGTCCGTTAACCGCACGGAATTGGTACAGAGGTGCTACGCAGGCACGAAGGCAGTGCACGTATTCGTACGAAGTATTCGCGCGTAGTGCTTGTTTTCCTTTGTTTTGTTTTGTTTCCATCTAGGTAACCCCCACTTAACTTGCCCGACCGCCACTCCTTGGCCCACCATCCACTCCCCTCCAGCTCCCTTGGTTTGACGTTAGCAGTCGCCACAGACATCCACGTCAGACGACGAAGGAAAAAATAGGCTGAGTCTACGAATACATTAGTGGGACCAGCCAACGCCTGAAAGCTTGGGTCAATCCAACGAATAAGTATCCGTATCTTCACGGAGTATCGTTGTCTGTGGATCGGTGGTGAAGCGGGAAAAAGCAAAGCTCGCTGCTCGTACCTGCAGTTGCACGAGACTCACAAGAGACACGCATTCGACAATCTCCCCATCCTCATACATCTACCAAGCGTCATACACACCCATCGACACTGAAACTTCTTTGTGTGGCGTGGCATGCTTGGTCCCAATCCGGGGATAATGCAAGGTACATCCGTGGTCTGCAGCTAAAACACTGCTAACCTCCCCCCACTCGTCATCGTGTCTATTCACATGCGCACTTCTGAGTTCTGTCCATCTTTTTACTCCGTACTACCGTGCAATGTAGGTCCCATGATTAATATTCGTCTTATGGCTGCTGAGATCCAAGCCCTGTTGTCTCCTGGCTAATAGCTGACGGCTTGACACATGATTCCAGGGGGAGAGACGAACGGGCGTCGTCTCAAGGGGGGTCGTCGATCAGACATGCTCTGAAGCCAATGTCTTGCACCATCTCAGATCGCTGACCTTCTCCCCCACCCCGGGAATTGACCTGCCTGTACTGCGCCTGTGTTGCCACCATCGGCGAGGCCCTTTTGTTCGAGAGACAACCCGTCACGGTAGCTGGACTGAATAGAGCAGACCCAGAGCCGAAGTCAACATATTTCGGCATTAAGACCTAAAGATCCAACTTTCGAAGGATAAAGACTGAGACTCCTGCTGAAACAGCATCTAGTATGTACCGAATGTACCGAATGTACCGAATGTACCGAATGTACCGAATGTATCTTGATACCCACCTGGTTTCATCCCGCTTAGACACGCCCGTCTTGGTTGATGAACTCGGGCCAGGAATTGTACATCCATGCCTCGGAACGACGCAGCATGTCAGTTGCATTGAACACTCAACCGACGATACCTACCGACCCGAAACTCGCCTGGACAGCCGAGATATGGATTTATCTTCTCGGGCTTATCTCTTGCGATTTTTGACGGCTGACGCCATCGCGAAAATTGCCCGTCCTGTCCATTAGATCCGTCCTCCGTCCTCCGTCATCCCGCTTCCTGCATCCCGCATCCCGTTCCTGGACGCCGTCGGTCCCCGCTTAATCGCATTACCTGATTGGTCCGCCTTCCCGTCGGTTCACGTCATGGATCGTTAGATGGAGAAGCCGAGCTTAAACCACATCGGAGCTGTCTCTGGCAGTCACCAATTCCTTCAAATCTGCACCCCCTCCGCACACAATGGCGAGCTCACAGTGTATGAACCTCCGGCCGCTCGCCTCAGGGCTTGTTCGGCCCTCGGCCAAGCTCCAAGCCCATTGCCTGAGCCGTCTTCCCTTGACGTCGGTGCGACGCAAGTCTGGGCCCTACGGTTACACCCAGGCCAAGGCCCTCGTCTTCTCCAAGTACGGAGAACCCGAAGATGTCCTCAAGTAGGTTTCCACTGCCTCCCGCCTCTTTCAGAAGACACATAGCGCTAAACCCCGCCTTACAGAGTCCACACCCACTCCATTTCGCCATCTATCCCCTCCTCGTCGGTCCTCGTCCGCTCCCTCGCCGCGCCCATCAACCCCGCCGACATCAACACCATCCAGGGCACCTATGGCTCCAAGCCAGCATTTACCTCCCTAATTGGCACCTCAGAGCCCTCCGTCGTCCCCGGGAATGAAGGCGTCTTCGAGGTGGTTTCCTCCGGCGACCCGTCCTCGTCCCTGAAGAAGGGTGACTGGGTCATCCCCGCCATCGGCCAGTTCGGCACCTGGAGGACACATGCCGTCGATGAAGCGTCCAAGTTCATCAAGGTCAACAAGGAGGGTCTGACGCCTACGCAAGTTGCGACCGTCAGCGTCAACCCTTGCACGGCCTACAAGATCCTACGGTCCTACGGCCCTAATGCCGGCCCCAAGGCTGGGCTGGGCATGAAGCCCCTCGAAGTAGGCAGCGGCCAGTGGTTCATCCAGAACGGCGCCAACTCTGGTGTCGGACGGTCGGCTATCCAGTTCGGCAAGCTGTGGGGACTGCGGAGCATCAACGTGGTTCGCGATCGGGATACTCCCGAGGCGACGGAGGCGCTGAAGAAGGAGCTTCACGACCTCGGTGCCGACGTCGTTGTCACAGAGTCCCAGTTCCTGTCGCGAGAGTGGCGTGACCAGCTCGCGGAAATCACCCGCAAGGGCCATGAGCATATCGGCCTCGGCCTCAACTGCGTCGGAGGGAAATCGGCCACAGCCATTGCCCGCTCTCTCGGCGAAGATGGCACTTTGGTTTCCTACGGCGGCATGGCCCGGCAGCCCGTGTCACTGCCCGTCGGTCTGCTCATCTTCAAGGACATCCGCTTCGTCGGCTTCTGGCTGAGCCGGTGGAACGAGCGCGACCCCGAAGGCCGTAAGCACATGATTGATGACATCCTCAATGACATCCGCGAGGGCAAGTTCCGCGACGTGCCCATCCAGGAGGTCAAGTGGGATTGGGAAACGGAGGAGGAGACCCTGCGGAATGCAGTACAGCAGGGTCTCCAAGGGTTCCGCAAAGGCAAGGGTGTTCTTGTCTTTGGTGATACCTAAACGGTGGACGCATGAATAATGGATAATGTACATACCATGTTGGTCTATCATTTGTACAGAACGATTCCCCTCGTTACGATTACTACGGACTTCCGTCGTTGTTGATGCGACCATGTCAACATTCCTGTGCTTCATCCCATGAAACTCCTACGTGAACGTTTCCCGCGATATGCTCTCACTAAACACCATACATCTTCTCGTATGAGACACACGGTTTCTGAGACAACCACCTGATTCTGGGCTCGTGATTATCTAGTCTGGACGGTTTGAGACGGTCGAGGCCTATGATTCTGCGAGTGTAGCTGATAATGAGGTATGGAACATTGATATCAAAGGTGAAGGCCCAAGCAATTTCTGAAATTAATGGGATAATACCGCAAAACAGCCGATCTCACACGACTGCAACATTATCTTTCTGCTGTTAGAGGTTACGGAACAGTCGGGCATGGCTTCCAAGCAGCAGACTAGACTTGGCTAATCCACCGCCCGGGAAAGAACATCAACCTCGTACGTCCAGCTGTCCTTTGTGAAGAGACTGAGCAGAGAAAGGTGTATCCTACTCGATGTTTGGCGTCTAATTTATATACTGCCAAGGGAAGTCATTGCCCTATTACTATAGTATACATACGACTAACTTATGATTGGACGAGGCTATCGAAGAGAGCCAGTGGGATACGTAGTTAAGTACTTTGCAAGCGTACGTTCAAGTTGCTTCATACTAAGGGGGAGAGAGAATAATAATGAGACATGAGTAGTTGGTTTGAACTTGATTGGTTTTATCCAAGATTTTAATGAGGCCATGCCGTCAATCGATAAAGAACGCTTGCAACTTTTGTCTGCCCATGCACCAGCTTCAAGAGCTATGTCCCCATATAACGCCGAAATGAATCCAATCCTTTGCTCCTCCTTGTATTTTTCCAACTCCCCGTTGACAGTAAAACCTCACACGGAGGCGGCCACGTTGTAGACGTGCTGGTACGTAGGAGGGTTGTAGATGCTCTGGTACGTAGGTGGCACGTCTTCGTAGTGAGGGGGAAGCTCCTCGCCCTCATCCCATAGCACGACATATTCATCCCTCACAAGACTGACTTCGACCTCCGACTGGGATTTCTCGAAGATGGTGTACTCTTGGCTCATCTCCTCGACCTTGCCGTTGACAACCTTTGCCGCGGGCACTCCGAACCGCATGAAGCCGATGACCTGGTTATCGTTGTCGATTCGTCTGCCGTGGGCAGTGCCGTCTTTCGCCCACACGGCACGCATCTTCCCTGAGACCGAGAGGACAGCCCGATGGTAGAAGTGTTCCATGCGGGCCTTGATAAGAAATCTCAGAAACTCAATTTCTAATCCGCCATCCTTCCAAAGGGATCTGTATCGCAACTCCATGGTCCACATATCCTGCACCAGGATGGCCGCGACTTGGTCGTCATCGAGCTTGTCGAACATGTCGGCGGAGATAAATGTGCCGGGCGCGGCGAAGTTGCGGTACCAAGAATCTCCCTGTTCCAAGATGCGCATGATGCTTTCGAAGGGGAGCGGGTCGGGAAAGTTCCCGCAGGCGAGAATGTCTCTGGCATGATGGACCACGCCCGCCAAAGCCTGGTTCCAGATCCGCGAGGGTGGAGTCTGTGAGACCCTTGATGGGTCGCCGTGGTTGACCTGGTGCTTCCAGATTTCGAAAGCGGCTGTCTCCTTGCGGACCTCGCTGTAGATGTGAACGATGTAAGAGCTGAGCGAGACCTCGCACCTCCGGCAGAAGCCTGCGTCTTCGTAAAGGCCAGGACGGTACCGGGCCATCAAACTCGCCATGTCGATCCTCTGGAGATTTCTTTCGAAGCGGAGGTATGACTCCTCGCGTTTAACTGCAACCCAGAGCTGGCTGGCTGTCGTCGTGACGTTCCTGAGTTGCGACAGATAGACCTTGTAGTTGGCAGGGCTGTAGTTGGCAGGGCTATAGTTGGCCCCGTCTCGGACTTCCTCGAGGAGAGCCTCGAGCTCTGCGGTGAGGTCCAAGGTCAAGGTGCGACGGGCTCTTTGTGGAAGGATGACCGAGAGGACCCATGCGTGGATGCCATTGTACACACTTATCATTGTGCCGCTGCCCCAGTTGACGAGGGTGTGAGCCTGGTCGTTGTGGTAAGGGAAGACCTTGTCGAAAATATCATCACGTGGGGGTGACTGGAGTTGAGACATGTCGTCGGATATTGAAGTGTGTGTTTGGGAGTGGAGGGTGATGATGTCCCTGTTGGGCTGTCGAGAGATCCTTGGGTTGGATGGATTTGTGTAGAGTATGCGAGAGTCTTGAGACAAGAAGATGAAGAACGATGTATGAGGATGATGAATGGAGATGATGTGTGACAAGTGATGGGTGAAGAATGATGGATGAATGAAGTTGTACTGATGGCGTGGCCAAGACAGTGACAGAGAAGATGAACGAAGTGTGTAGCTGGTGTAGAGGACGGTATGCTCTCACGATGTGGTATACTTGTCTGGGAAGAAAGAATAAACCACCAGGAAGGGCATGGCCTTTTCTTTATACCCTTCGACAATTAGACTCCAAGAGCAGTCATCCACGACATTCTAGAGGACTGGGCCATATAGGTGTCGGAGATACGTCCATTGGATTGGGTTTGCTATGTTTTCTTGAGACAGGGCCGCAAGAAAAGTATGAGAGAGGCCAGGGTAGGGGCAGCAGAGCGAACACCAAGGTGCCCGAGAGAGTATCATGGGGGGTGTGCTGTTTGCTGAAGCTGATGTCGCGGTTCGTACTCCATCGAGGACATAGTTGTTCAGGAACTCCTAGGATCAGGAACTCCTAGGAAACTTAATTTGCAGTTGACTCATCCCGTTGCTGGGAACCACCAAGGGGAGGTTGCGAAGTCAGCAAGCCATAGCACTGGGCTTCAGTTTTAAGCTCGGCCAGCCGCAACCTCGAGCCATGGGAACCGCTTCGGCATCCAAATGAGTTGAACTTAACAGGGTCAAGAATCCCGGTGGAGCTAGTTCACTGAGAAGTCGACAGTGGCACAGGCAAAAGTTTCGTGTGCGTACGATAAATTAATCTATGTTGGCATGTCCTCATATTTCTTTAAACTCCAAACCGTCGAGGTAGGTAAGTCGCTCCCTAAGCTCGGAAATGCTGGGCCCACTCATGCAACTTGTCAATAACCACTGGGGCGAATGCTGTCTGGGCATCTTCGATGACTCTCTCAAAGTATCTCAGCGCGTCTTCCTCGCTCATTTCCAGGTGGAAACGTTCCCTGACCTTGAGGACTGCCTTGTCAGGCTCCAGCCTGATGTCGGGGATGTTGGCGTCTACCATGAGGCTGAACAAGTTGAGGATAAGGCTCGACGACTTGCGCAGCGCCGTGTACGCCAGGAAACAGTATTGCTTGAATTGTTGGTACTGTTCCGATTGCACGCCCCCCATGCAGTCGACCATCTCCTTGGAAAGCTTCATAAGTGGCGCAAAGGGTTTGGGGTCGCGGCCGAGGATGAAGCCGAAGTCGGCGTGGAAGAAGTGACCATCGGGTGACAGAAGAAGATTTTCGAGGTGGCGGTCGCCCACACCCAAGATGTAGGTGATGACACAGTACCCTGCGCAAGATCTCACGTAAGTGTCGAGGGTCTCATGCCGGACACCAAGTGGCTGTCTATCATCCGGGTTGTGATACTTCAGATAGCCCAATGCCGGGTTGTTCTTGAACTTATTCACGATGCTGGATAAGCTCGCAGACTGGACAAACTGTGAGGCACCGGCCGATGTGCTAGTCGCCAAGATCTTGTAAGGAGACAGCTTGAGGTCCAGATTCTCCTTTTGAAGTAGTTGGTCCATCAGAGTGATGATCTGGATGACCAACTGATCTTGCCTTAGATCATCACCCAGCTTGAATATGATAGGGTAGGTGCTTCCAGTCGTGGTCTTGAAAGTGCACTTGAACGGATTCAGTGACGACTTGAAGACTGTGGTTTGATCTGGCACAACACCCGTAATCATAATCGATGGGTCCAGTGGCATCGGTAGCGGTGGGTCAATAACCAGGAGTTCGTTCTTAGGATCCGCTAGGAAGTGTTTGACTCGGTCGACCTTCTTAGCAACACTGTCGCTAGATTTCTTGACCTCACTTGCGATCCTGGAGAGAATTGCAACTAGCTCCGCCTGTCGGAGTAGGGTTTTCCGATTTTCGACACCATCATCGTGTTTGACTAGCTCCGTCATAAACTCGTATGCGACCTTGCGATATATGTTCCGATTGTCAGGGCCCTGTTCGGCGCTGCGATCATCGCATTCTACCATCAGATACCAGTGGAAGTAATTGCCTAGCTGGAAGTTTGATGCAGCTCGTTGAATAAGGAATTTTGCAAGAGACGAGTCATGGGTACCCTCCTCGGTCGAATCTGTCGATATATGCTCGTACTTGAGAGCCTGTACCAGCTGTAGGAGGTATAATAGTAACTCGTTATCGTCTGCCTTGCGAAGCCGCTCCACGGCGTATGACCGTACTGCTCCATTGTCAAATGAAGGGCCCAGCAGTTCCAGGGCATCGTCAATATCGATCTCAGTCCAACGTCCAAGGACTTGAACTGCTTGTTTGGACTCGCTTTGGTCGTTCCAGTTAACCGATTTGACGAACTTCGTCAACGCTCTCTTATCACGAGTCAAATGATAGCGGAACTTCCACACCAAATCTGTTTCCTCTGGGTTGAGGATGTGCGTTGGAGAGTAGGACATGATGAGGTTCAGCTCATCTCGCACCTTGGAGTTCGGCTTCAGGTCCTTATCCAGGATACCATGTCGGTGCGAGCTTCGGAATAGCCGTCGATGTTTCGCCTCGGCTGGGTTGTCCCTGTGACCGACCTCGGGATCATATACCTTGACAAGACGGCCTCCAGAGCCCGAAGAGGCCTCGCCCAACGCATTGATGCCAGGTCCGTACTGGACCTGTGGCTGTCTCTGGGCGACACTTGCCTGCGAGACCGAGAGGCTCTGAAGAGATGAGATAGGGGGAGGGTCGTATTCGTGATCGGCGAACACTACTGGGAAATCGAAGCGTGGTAGCTCGACGTTAAGCAGGAAGGTTGAGGCACCGGGACGGCCATCTTCCGCGGCATGGTTCGTTTGGTCACCATTGGGGGTTCCCTCTCCGTTTAGGGCACGCTGGCGTTGAAGCATTTTCATAGATGATTTTGCCGCCTGCAGGCCGCCCTTCTCAAAGCTCCGGAAAACCATCTGGTCTAGCCAGTCAACGCGGGGGATCTCGCCCATTTCATGCTTCTTAAACAGCGCCTCCATGCGATCCAGCTCTTCGGCGTCTTTATCCAAGGGTGGGGCAGGAGCCTTGCGAGAGTTTGTCTTCTTCTTCGTCGAGATAAGGGCGGGGGTTGTTGAGTTGTCGGTTCCGTCAGCGTGCTCATAACGGTGTATAAGGCACTTCTGCCGACCCTTCTGGACCTGGTTTTCCTCATCGAACATGGGCAGCGTGGTGCCGCCGAATGGAATCGCATGGCCAAGGGCCCCTTTGCCGCCGGTAGGCGCCAGATCCCATACGGTTATAGCAAGGCAAGCGTGGGCGGGGAGGGAGTCGTATGTAATAGGCAACTGAAGCCATTCGTTCCATCTGTATAGGCCGGTTAACATAGCTCCGGTAGAGGCTGGGATGGTCATACTTTCGCTCAGCTCGAAAAGGTTTGTAGGTGGTTTGCACGGGGACGGTCAAGGGCTTCGAGCCAGCCCAAACCTGGACGGTGACATAGAGGTCGGAGTGGGAGCTGGGGACTGACGTCAGGCTGGCGCGGAGACCTCCGGTGTCGGGACAGCTCACCTGGTGTTGGAACCGATATGTCGCAAGTCCGGTCTCTCGAGAAGGGTGGAATGTTTGAAAGGAGGCTCTTCGCCCTCAAGGTTCATTCTGCTGGCGTGTCAGCGAAACATGGACGACAGCCAGATGCAGGACTGTAGAGATGCTCACATGCGAATGCTCACAGGGTGATGGACATCCTTGGAGCCCGCAAAGGAGAACGGGTCCATGCGCCCGTACTCAGTCATGATGGATCAACTCATTCTGGGTCTGGTGGGCAGCTTTGGGGGGAAGGGAGAGCTCACGGTAGAGCCTCAGCGGGTTTCGCAATGGTAATGGTTATGGTTGAAGTTGCGCCGCCTCCCGCGTGGACGTCAAGGTCAAGTGGGTGTCCGTCGATAAGATAAGACCCAGTGGGTGGGACGCACGGGCCAGAAGTGAACGGGCTAGTACCTAGGTACCTCGGTGGCGAGCACCTCATGGAAGCTCCAAGATGGAGGCACAGCACGACTCACGTCACGAGATTGAGACAAATGGCAAATGCTGTGTTGTAGTTGGATTTGAAATTCAAGGGTTACTGGTCGTAGGCAAAGTATCAGTGCGATATGTGTATGCAATCTCTTCGTACCGGAGCTAATGTCAATACATATACTCCTTCTCATCTGGTATCATCAAGCAAAAGAAACACCCACTGCCATCCATCCCAACTCCTCAACATGAACGAGTCATCAGACCAATTATTACAACCATTACAAGCATTGATAGCACCTCATCAATCATGCAGTGATCCCCTCTAGAACCTAGGCCTTGTGACCAATCAGGTGCCACTGGAACACCTTTCGGAACGTCTCTTTCGCATCCCCTTCCAAGACATCTCCGTGGCAGGGAATCAAGGTGACGAAGTCCCACGCCTCGATGCGCTGCATGCTGTTGTTGAAGCTGTCGCGGTCCTTGACGAGGTACCAGTTGAAGCGCTTGATCCACCTGGCGTCTCCCTGGACGTCCTGGAGCCCGGAGAACAGCTTGCCGATAAAGCCATCGGCGGGCTTCTCAGCGGCTGGCACCTTGCTGTACTGCTCGGTGGCGGGCAGGTTGAAGAGCAGGTCGGCCTCGATCACAACGCGGTCGGGCTTATAGAAGAAGACGAGCTCGAGGTTGGCGTGGGCATCGACGTACTCGTACTCGAAATCGGCATCGAACTCGTCGCTGATGTGAATCTCGCGCTTGTTGTCCTTGGTGAAGACGACGGCGAATTCCTCCTTTCCAATCTTGGGGTCGTCCTGCTTGGCGCGCTTCTCCGGTAGGCCTTGAGGGCCGATGATCTTAGCAGCGGGAAACTCCTTAGCCCAATCAGAGATGAAGATGTGGTGCTCAAAGTCGAGGGCGACGATGTAACGGACATCGCCACCCATCTCAATGACCTTGGCCTTTGCCGCTTCGGTGAAGGCCACGGGCGAGAAGACGGCGAGGCCGCCAGAGGTGAGTTTCACTATTGAGACAGTTAGAGGGAGACTTTATGAGAGGGTAAACTGAGTGAAGCAGTCGTACCGAGAGTTCCTCGACCACCGATCTTGATTCTTCCGAAGCGTGCAAAAGGCACGGAGAAGGTAGCAATGTTGGGGGTGACATTGCGGATGACCATGACATCGGATGGATTTGAGGGGATGAGCTTGGACGACATGGCTGCTGCGTGGCGTGACTGAGAAGGGGTGAAGGTGCGATGTTGTGGGCGGACAGGAAGCTGATTATGGAAAGTGTTGGGTGCGCTGAGTTTGAGTGTCGGGGATGAGGTCGAGAATGGGAATGAAGCTTTTGACAATGGGGCGAGCGACGCAGCGTTTAAGTAGGAATACAAAGACAAGCTCCAAGGCAGGCTCGGCGAAGCGCACCGACGTGGCGCCCGCATCATCATCACGATATAGGCAACTGGGTCCGCGGGTAGTGACCCAATGGATGCGGCTTGATTCCTGGTTGGTAATATGGCAAGATTCGATCGAGGACCAGACTGTGATGCGTGCGTAAACTGTACATGTCCGGAGTGCTGCAAACAATGACATCAGCACCACGCCGGTCCCAGGTCGCTGGTAGAACGGTAGAACACTAGCCACTGGTGCTAGCGGCCGTCGGCCCACTTGCTGTCACGGCCTCGGCCGAATGTACAGTCCGTCAACACCAGGCCTTGCTGCGTGCCAGGGAGAATGCCGAGGTTCGGGAGGTGGGTTGGCCCAAGGATTGTCCCATTGCCCAGAGGATTTGTCAATCGCAAAATAAAAGCGCCGGTGCGTGTGGATCCCGCCGTCTCCCAGATTTGTTGCCTTTCCTGCGCGAATGTGGCTTGTGGCAGCGCCGGTGATTCCAAATCTACCTGGTAATTACCCCGGCAAGCCAGAATCTCGTTCCATCCCACAATGAAACCTTCCACACGACTCACTGACTGCATGGAAGTTTCCAAATCAAATCCCTTGGTCTTTGCATTGATTCCATCCAGATGCTTTATCAACCAATCTAGTCTGCCTAGCTTAGTCCCGGCGATCATCAGATGCCTTCCAGAAGCTCAACGCCCGTGCAGCCGCCTGTCTGTCAGCATCCATTCCTGGCCTGCATGTCTCTGCCGGGGTCGACTCTTCTACCAATTGCAGCGCGCGACATCAACGTATTCCAAATCCGAATGCCCCCTGTAAATGGAGAGATTTGCTGGTCCCGGGCTAGTGACGCAGGGCCTGGTTAGCTATTGTCTGTATCTCAACGACGCCTTCTCTTAACAGGCATTTCGAGTTGATAACAGGAAAGAGGAAAATTCCAATTTCACTAAAATACTACTCGGCCGCACACTATTCCAAGCACCCTCTACTAAAGTTCCTCACCAAGTTCCTCACCGTCAACTATCTGACACTCAACTTTCTGAGACTCCGGCAACGTCTTGTCAGTTGGCTTTGCAAACAAACCTGACACGATCAACAAGCAGACATACCCAATAACCAGAACGTCACCAATCGCCGGCCAAAGCTGCCTGACGAAGCCTCCCATAGCCGTTCGTACGCCGGCCGCAAGGTCCCGAGCACGTTGTAACTCCCATACCAACTTTCTGTCCGCCCTGAACTTGTCCATCCGCAGTACAGGCTGCTTGAACCAGCCGATAACAGCCGTCCACAGGTTAGATGTAAGGTGCCAGGTATCTCGCAGCCATAGGAAATTCCAGTCAACCCCAGAACTGGACGGCCACGCCTGCTGGTCCCGGTATTTCCGCAGCATGTAGTTCCTCGTCAGCCCGTTTGCCTCCAGCCAAATGTTCCGCTCCCGTCGGCTTGAACAGTACACATGGATCGTCATCGCCAGCAGGCAGTGGTGCAGCACCGTCCACAGCGCCTGCCATGGAAAGTCGCCTACCTTCTTGCCGGATTTCGGCTTGGCGAGCCCAATGTGCCTAAACAGGAATGAGAATAGTTTCCTCCAGGCCCAGAATTGCGTGTTGATGAAGTGCCAGAAGAAACTGCCCAAATATGTCGGACTCTTTTTTGGTGTGTTGGGCCGGCCCAGCAAGATATCCGCATTCCGCTCCAGATCACTCATGCAATCACTCTCCCCATCACTCTCTCCATCACTGTCTCCATCACACTCTCCATCACTCTCTCCATCACTCTCTCCATCACCACTTTCATCATTCGTATGGTGCCGGGACAGAAAGACATCGGCATCCCGCTCTAGATCACTCATACCATCGTTCCCTTGATCGTTCTCTTGGTCCTTCTCTTGATCGTTCTCCTCGCCCTTCTCTCGGTCGTTCTCTCGATCGTTCTTTTGATCAGTTCGCGTTGGCCCTGGGTAACACCACTCCTCGGGTTCAGACTCATGGCCCTGGCCAAGGCCCCTAATAGACGAGCGTGGCGCCTCTGCAACGCTCGGCATTGGCGGCGAGGAATAACGGTGCGATTTCAGCCCTCTAGGAGGAGGAGAACCAGGAAGTTTCGAACTCGCGACCACAGGGAAAGAAAGGCGTGATTCTAGTCGTCCAGCCGGAAAAGGAAAACCGGGAAATTTCTGTCCTCCAGCTGGAGACGGTCCTTCAGTCAGAGAAAAACGGTGTGATTTCGAGCTATGTATCAGAGGAGGAGAAGCAATAAACGACAATCTTCCAGTCAGGGGACCCTGCATAGTAAACGACTGCATCCTAGAGAGTCGTTTGGGCTGCGACTTTGCCAACCCCAGCTGCGCTTTGAACCACACCAGGAGCGCGTCGAAGGTTTTGATCGGAGGGCACAATTCGTCCCAATGAGTCTGAATGGTCTCCCGGAGTGTCTGCAAAAGGACCAATTCTCGGTTATGGCCGTTCTTCCGCTCGATTTGGACGCCCAGCTCTAAGGCGGCATCCTTGACTTGGTTGTGAATACTCAAAACCTCGCCACATGAATCGTTGGTCTTCAGCAAATCATTCACCTTGCTTGAGTTCTCCTCGATGCCCTTTTTGATATCCTGTTCTTTCAAACTTTCAGGACCCATGGTGTCCTGCAGTTTTGTAGCGTCCTCTTCGCACTCCTGAATCATCTTCTCATACTCTTTGATTGAATCGTTGAAAGCGTTCTTATGGATTTGCAAATTCCGCACGAAGTCGTCAATTTTGTCCAAGTTTCCCGTGACTGCCCACGGAGAAGGTGGGATGATGGACGAAGGGCGACGACGCGCCTTAGTCCGTTTAGGAGTAGGGAGTCGAGGGGAGTTGAGATCTTGTAGCTCATCGTCCAGGTCGGTGGAAGTAGCGATGCCATGTTCGTCCCGCGGCATGGATCGCAGTGGGGACGAAGGACTGTCCACTGGTGAACCCCATTTCTCGTCCGATTCCCGTTGCGAATGCAGGTTGCGATTCAGAACACTACGGCGGAGGCCAGATTTTCGCTTAGCCGCCTTTTGGAGAGCGTTTTCTACCTCGTCGCGATCTGGGGAATGAGCCCAGGATACTGTCTTGGCGAAGCGCTCTAGAGACTCAGCCGTGGAGTTCCCCTCGTTACTTGTAGAGCTCCCCTGCTCAGCCGTAGAGCTCCCTTGCTTATCCCCTTTGCTAGATCTTTCCGACACCGCTGCTTGATCATATTGAGTCATCGAGCGTGCAAAATAAAGTTCATCATGACGACATGGCCCATGCTCTAACGGACGCGTTGAGCGATCTTGAAGATTCTGCCCCGGCGTGATGCCTGAGTCGTTGGCCACCATATCATGGAAATGCTGTTTGATGAAGTTCTCCGATTCGACCTTATAGGAGGAAGTATGACGAATTGGGTCAATGTGTGCGCCATTGCTTTGTGCCTCCTCCAGTTGTCCCTTCAAGTTATCAATCTCGTCCTCGAGCCCCGCGCAGTCTTGTTTAAGGGCTTTCAACTCTTGTTTAAGGTCTTTTGACTCTTGTTCAAGGGCTTCCACTTCTTCATTGTTGGCATTCCAATCTTCTTCGGCATACTTGAGATGTCTTCCGAGGTCCCTAAAAACCCAGGAGAAAAGTCTGGCATAATGCTCATGGATCTCAGCTGTATCGTGGGCGATTTTGCTGACTTGTTCGGTTGTCGATTCCCCAAGCCCCTTGATAGAGCGAGCGAGTTCGGCGGAATGTGGTTTGTAGCTACGTTCCACCTTAGAAAACTCAGTCTTGACATCCTCCACGTAAGACCTTGTTGAGTATTCGGAGGAAAGAGCATGTACCCTGCTGACTACGGTCTTCTTGAGCTGGCCCAAGATAATCATGGAAGAATAAATGGGTTCTTGAGCGTTAAACTCTCCATGATCAGGCAGGTTGGTATGTGTAGGTATGGAAGCAGGCATTTCCACAGGGGTCCCATCGTCTTCAGGTAGTTTGAGACCAAGTTTTGGCTTAGGGGGGGCTTCAGGGGTCTCATGTGTTCCAGCAAGCAGGTTGGCAGACGCTGGCTCCGATTCACGAGGCTCTGTTGAAGCCGCAACCGCTTCAATAGGCTCATTTTCAGATTTTGGTTCCAAAGGAGGATCCTTGATTGCCATATCTTCTCCAACGAGTTGGTCGGTAGGCGTTGAAATTGGATCTGAAGCTTCTGGAGGGGCCTCGTCTTCTCCACTGGGCCTACCATCGGGCTTTGATTTCGACCCGCGAGCTTGTAGAGTGGCCTTAGGTGCTTCGACGAACCCTTCGGTTGACGAAGGTTCAGATTGACAACATTCGATAAGACCTCCATTCTCTCCAGTAAGCTCGTCGTCGGGATTTGGTTTTGAACCATGGGACTGCATCGTAGCCTTAGATGCTTCAACAGACTGGCTGGTAGAAGACGGTTCGGATTGAGAAGGCTTTGTGACAGCCTCGTCGGCTTGAATGGGCTTGTCTTCAGGTGGTGATTCCGAATGAGGTTGTTTTTCGAGATGCACGTATGATTCAGTCAACCCTTCGACAGACGTCGATCGCGAGCTAACGTGGTCCATGTCGTTCCGAGCTTGTGTGTGGTCCGGCGAGTTCAGTTGGGATCTTTGTGTTCCCGTCGACCTGAACTTCACAATATCCTTTTGAAGTTCAGAACGAGAATGATTGAATATGATGGGGATTTAGAAGAAAGAGATGTGGTGGTGGGGGGAAAGTAGTTTTTTGTCACCGAACCAGGTTCGCGGCTGCAAAGGAGAAGGCATAAAGCTCGTCAGGGAGCTAAGAACACCTAGATTAGATGGGATGCTTAGGGCAGCGGGATATGTGAAGAAAGTGAATAGCCAGTTCATGGTTTTTAGGGGGTTCTCGTTAAAGTAACCACATCTAGGCACCAACTGAAGGGAGATGCCTTCGTCGGCTTGCCCGACCTCATTCTCTTTCATCACCAGCCTCGGGCACTAAAAATAAATGACCCATTCTTCTTTGAGGGCAACAGTCGTGGTCATTGAGCCGGGGTATAACACCGCATGGACCAATGTCTGAGTCGCGGCTATTATGAATCACAAACAAGGGTTGGCACAGAACAAAGACCCCAACACCGTTTGCCCACAAGACATGCCTGTGCACAGCAGTGGCGCGGCATGTGACCGCAGCAGGGAACAAAGAAATCCAGCATGTTGTGACAACTGGCCCAGTTGTGCAGTGCAGCATTTCCTTAGAACAACGCGTTTAGTTGTCAAAGACGCTCAACTGTACCAGCCCCGTGCGCCGGGGCCCCCATGTTTCGCTTCTTTCCTATGAGCAATCATAGGCTCCTTGAGACCAAAAGTATCAATGATGTCACGCCACGTCTCCATGTCCATGGACAGAATGGCTTGATGCTTGGATGTGTTATGCCGGACGGTGCCCTCCTCTGGCTCTCGGTCAACAGGCGCTGCACACATTGTAAGTAGTCATTCCAACGTTTTGTCGGGAAAGAATGCTCACCCAAAGCTGGAATCTCGTCTTCATCAAAATCAATCTCGACTCGTCCATCTCGAATGAGAAAGCTGACGTAGAACATGTTCTCGACGGTTTGGCCAAAAGACTTTGGATTGACCACAAACCGCATCAGATCGATGCCTCCCGTACTTCTAAGACCATGCTGGTGCATAATCATATTTCTCTCCTGATCTTCCATGTCGTCATCAAGTAGCCCCTCCACTGCCTCCTGAACATCTGCTTGAAGATCGATGAGCTGCTGAAGAATTTTGCCACAAATTGCCGTCAAATCGTTCTCCCTCTTGGCAAGGTCCTCGACGTTAAGAACCTCGGGTCGAGTTTCGGTCAAGTTGTTTGGCCGGAATGGTGCGCTTCGTTTAGCTATCTTGCGAGCCTTCTTTTCGACTGATAACGGGCCCAAGAGGAAGCCGGGCAACGCTGGTCGTCTGATATAGGGCAACGATGCAAAACGACCCAGGTGTGGCCAGTTCATCATATCGCCCTCGTCGCCAATTTCATCTTCCTCGTCTTCGGCACCGCGGGTTGTCCTTCTCCTTTGACGCTGAGTGCTTGAAAGATCCGGGGCGTTGTCGTCACTGATTCCCCTGCCTTGGCGCATGTAGGTGATGCATTTGGACACAAAGTCATCCACGTCGATACCTTGCGCCAGACTTCCTTGTGTGAGGCGCAGCGTTTTCCTATATGACAAGTCGGTCGTGCTAACGAGCAGTCGCGAATCGATGGTGGCCTCGGTCGTCTGTCGAACTTGTTTTGTGAGCTCATCGGCCTTCAAGATAGCCTCGTGCAAGCCTCGTGAGTCGGGTTGGAGGTATTCTTCAGTGTTCTCGGTGATGTCGCGAAGCAGGTCTCTGAATCCTTGCTGAACCTTTCGCCGCTGGTCTAACGGTTGGTCTGGGTCGTACACGTTGCCGCCTTCTGCCTCGTCGTCGTCGTCGTTGCTTTCATCTTCGGGGTCTACTGTTCGTCGTCGACGGCTGGATCCCTCGCCTATTCTGGTGTCGGTGCGCTTCCTCTTTGAGCCGGAGACATTGCGACTGGATTCCCGTTGCCTCACTGCCAGACTGTGCTGCGCTGAAGTGGGTTGCGAGGACGGGGAGGGTGATCGGGACTCCTCGTCAGAGTCGTGCATGCGGGTCGGCATTGGAGCAGCGTCGGCTTGTGAGAAGGCTGCAGATGTAGGCGTTGAGTAGACAAGGCGAAACACTGGACTTTGTTTCTGGAATACGCGACGCCGCTCGTATTGACAATGTCGAAAAGTTGGAATATGTCGTTGTCAGGCTGAACACTGGAAATGTCAAGCTGCGCAGTCGCGTCCAGTGAAGACGCGACCGGTACGTACCTCCATTAAACCAACCGCAGGTCAAATGTGGGGCAAGCCAAAGCCAAATGCTTAACTGCTAATTCCATTGGGCAAGCTCACAACAACAAAAATAGCACTGAGGAAGGAGCGAAATGCATGGTCGATCTTAACGCAAAAGTCTCTCTTTTTGTTTTTCTCTATAGGTTCCGCCTGGCTGATTTATCAACTGCGAGTTGCTTCAGAGACCTTTTGTAACTAAGTTTACGAAGTACCTACGTACTGACGTACTGACGTACTGGCAAGGAAGTACTCCGCGATGCTGTGGGACCTTAAAACTTGCCTACCACCAAGGTACTTATCTAGGAAGTACGCATGAACCAAAGGCTCAAAATAATGTCTCCATCCCAGTCGACGAAACTTTCCAAGGTCAGGCTCAACTCTTTTTGGCCTTTACTCAACTTCAAACATTCGGCGGCCTGTCTTTATCCAACCAAAGAAACTTCCGTACCTCGCCGGGCGGATCTTACCCCTCCTAGTTCCCCCATTCTTTATACGTCGGTTCGGTTGGGTAACAGACAAAGGCCACACTCTGCGAACCAGGCCCGATTCTCCAGCAGCCGCGTTTCCTTATCATGCAAACCAAATCCAAAGGTCTTGGCTGCGGGGGGAATCTGGCCACTTTTCAGGACCAAAAACCGAGGCAGCCGCCTGGTCGGTGACATGGGTTGAGTGAGACCTGGAGTCTCACGGGGTTCCAGAGGGCTACCGCCATTAAAAACCCACAGAATCGAGAGACACCGCCGTGGATGCCGCCATGCACGCCGCATACACAACGCACGTCAGCAGCTCATAATAGGTGCGCCGCCCTGGTCAGGAGCCCCAGATTGGCAGGTCGAGGCAACCCCCAAGTGTGCTGCATATCTTGGGTTGGTGGGCGGTGGTTCGTCCCCCTGGATCTCTAGTCCCACCGACTGCAAGCAGAACGGGTCGCCGTCTCGCGGCGCCGGGGGGGATGGGCTCGGTCCGGATGACCCATTTTCCCAGTCTTAGGGGCTTCCAGGTTCCCCGGGAGCGGCGCCTCTTGCGGGAGGGGTAAAGAAGAGACATGAGGAGTAGAGGTGGTCAAGTCCGGTTTGCAGAGCTATCCTTCAACAGAGTCCAAGTGTATCTGTGCAACTGTCGTTAACTTGGCTGTTCCTGCATAATGATGATCCCGTACGGAAGTCCTGTATGATGATGCAACGAGACGCAAATCAGGTCCCAGCAACGCGGTGATCTGCCCGACCCCCTTTCAACCCGAAGACTAGAAACAACTCAGGGTGGCCCAGACACATTCACATACCTCCCGCTAGCTGGTGTCGAACCTTACAGCAGTAGCTCGAGAGCTGGAGGGTCGTTGACCCTTGCTGCTTTGGACGACAGCGACAAGCACGACAACCACACTATTTCTCCCCCTCCCTCCTCTAGACAGTGGGGGGAGGGGCAGCTGGCAGCCAAAGTTGGGTCTCGGCCAAGTGGCTGTCGTGTTGGAACAACACGATGTGCAGTCCTGCATCATGTCCAACACAATCCGATGCCCTCTGGGTGGGTTATGTATGACGACCAAGGAGGATGATGACTGGAGACTCGGCATCACTCACAACCAGGGGTCAACCAAGGCACACCGGTGGCCACGACATATGCAGCAAGTAGAGTCGGCATCAAAGACATCATCAAGATCCACCATTCTGCCACACGTTTGGCTTTCTTGGTCGCCAGAAAGGCACCGTCACCAACGAGGGGGGATTTGCAGGGGCCATCACGGTGGAACAGGGCCCCAGTCGCTGGTCGGAACACCCCTCATGAGAGGCATGAGAGAGAGGCATGAGAGGCTCTCGAGGCCTTATCGATGGTCTCGTCCCCACCAGACCCAAGCACCGAACCCGGTTCCCCCTGCGCGCACTGCCCGATCAGTGGCCCACAGGCTAGACCACAGCGCCCAGACCCCCGCTATTGCTATTCGGACACTCACACAAACCCCGATACTTGAGTCTGATAGCCCCGCCAGCCCTGTTTGACCCGGAATCCAGCCCGCGATACCCCGCTATCGCCGTGTGGAAGCATTCGTAGAAGCTCGTCATTCCCATTTAGGCGAACGGCCGGCTGCGCCTCCAGGGCCCCAGGGGACACGCCCAGGTCTGAGCTGAGCTGACGGGAGACCTGTCTTCCAGTGCGAGCGGGATGGGTTTCCTGTGCTGCGCTGTGGGCTGTGAAATCCCGATCCCGCTCCGTCGCACTTGTTTCCCGAGGCGTGGATCATGGCGATCGTCACGTCGAGACGAGCAACCAAGAAGGATGTCTCGTGAGCACCGCGAGAGATAGCAGGCTTGAGAGCACTGATAGGCACTGAGACTGGTGCCGCCCTCGCAAGTCACAAGTCCACGCGCAGAAAAGAGTTCCATGCCATGTCTCGGGCAGCGCGTCATGGTGCTGTCGTTTGGCTTGTCCACAGCATCATCTTTCGTGGCCTCTCACGTGTCCCCGCATCTCTCCAGTGC
>JABSTB010000363.1:0-89302 GCA_013756995.1 Neonectria neomacrospora
GGGTTACATGGGGGGGCCTACGATCGATGGAGGATGGAGATGCCCATTGAAAGCAACGCGGAGAAAGGCATGGCCAAAGGTACAGTAGATGCGCACTTTAATCTATTTGAGGGGATGGTGAGGGCGAATGAGGAGGCCGAGACGCTTCGAGGGTGAGAGCTAGAGAGCTGAGGGAGCACTTCCTAGGGGATTGCATCATTGGGCTAATGAAACGCAGCGACGAGATGAAACGAAAACAATCAATGCAGGAGGACCGAGAGAGGTACACAGAAGGGCAAAGCGAGACAGGCGCGCGAGGTCCAAAACGAGGCCACAATGCGAGAGTAGGCAACAGGAGGAGGAAAGGAGGGAGATTTCCGAAGCCGGAGGATTCATTAGCAGGTGGTGAATCAGGATGAGAGGCTCCCAAGACACCAAAAACATCTCTCAACTGGAGACGGCCCCCCAGAAGCTGAGACCAGAGCCCGCAGTTGCGGGGATGGGAGGCTTTTCGAGGGCGCTCTCTTAGTGGCTGTTCGTCCAGTTGGTGTCGTTCACCATTCATTCACGCAAGACAAGCTGGAGACACAATTGGGCCGGAGGACAGTGGGCATCTCCCAGCCAGCCGCGGACTACTGACGGGGCTAATCTGGACGAGGGCTAGCGGCCAGCCTGAGACCATGTGGATTCCCATTTGATTGCGACCGGGGGCTGGGTCGAACCAAAGAAGGGAAGAGGCGTCAAGAGGTCCTACAGCTGGGATGGGGAGGGGCGGGTACGATGGAGATTGGACTGCTGAAGGGATGGCTTCGCTGAGGTGAGTTGCGTGCTACGTACCAAGTGAGGGCTGTGAGAACGAGCTATGAAACTATAATGATAACACAAACCATGACCTCCCGTCGTTCTTGGAGACGTACGAATACAACCGCCACCAGTCTGAGCTCCGGCCTTTCCGCCCACCATGGCATGAACTTTCAGGGTCCTGGCAACGCTGAACTGGGGCCCTCCCGCCCCTGACCTGAGCGCTGATGAACCACTCCCATGTCCAGCCAGTCGCAGCGGCTCTCGCCAGTGTCAATCCTACACTCTGAAACCAACCTTCAGGGCGAAACTTTGCTTCCCGGCCAGCCAGTTCGCTCACGACCAGCTTGTCACCGTAGTAGTCACCGTGATGAAGCACCACCGTGGTTACAAATGCCGTGACAGCCTTCTTTGAGACCGCCTCAACAACCAGGGCAGCCAGCACGCTACACCTACGACAGCCCAAATTATAGTCAGACTATATTGCTTTCATTTTGGCCCGGTTGGGGCTTTCTCCCATCCGAGGCCTATTCCAAAACAAACCTCGGTTCGCCCTGTGAATTCGCCATGCCATGCTGCTGCTGCTGCTGGCAAAACCTTGGACTGCGCGCGCACACGCACAAACGTCCATTTGCGGCAATGCTGCTGGGGCAGGGGCGCGACTGATTGGCTGCACGGTGGATCGCGCGCTTGTGTCCCATCCGCCCACCAGAACATCTGACGACGACCGCCTGAACGGACCAGCAGCCGCCCTGTTGGCGTCGCGAGTGAGAGTGGAGGGGTCCAGAGGCCAATGGATGGATCCCAGGTCAACGGGTAGGACTGAGTGAGCGAATGTCCTAGTGGTAACTGACATCATGCGCAGCACGCACTGACGAAAGGGACCATTGTCAACAGCCTCACTGCCGGCTGGGCTGATCGGGGGATGGATCGTCAACAAAATATCCATCAGCAGCAGAAGGGCATGCGACCACATCTGCAGACCTGGGGGGGCGTGGAGGGCTTGGAGGGCTTGGTTGGCAATCAGCTCGCCCACGTCAGTCACCGGTATCAAACGGAACATAACATCCGCGGCCCTCAGCTGGCCCGCCGGTGACCAGCAGAAGTGCGACGTACGAATACAACCGTGGTAGGCAGGCAGCCACGATGCACACGGCCTTTCACATTTCATGATGCCCTATCCCTTCAACCAGCCTCTTCTGCTCGCCCGCCAGCAAGCCCCCGCCACGTCTATCCCCCCAGAAAGTGGAGGAGGCTAAAAAGCGTGGAGCCACGACTGATTAGGAGGAAGGAAGAAGAAAACCCTTCCAGAAGCCCAAAAGACGCCCCATTTTCCGGCGTGCACGCTGCACGCTAATGGAGAGGAACGGGTGTTGACACAGCAGCCATGCACGCTCACCTGGGGCTGGCTGCGACATGCGTCGTTGATCGACAAGACAGTGCAGGCTTGTGAAAGTCTCGCTGGTTTGCTTTTCCTCCTCGCTGCGTAGACCTTGCCACGGCGTCTTGTTGCGCCCGTGGGCTAATTACCTCCCGGTGTGCTGTGCTGTGCCGTCCATGCCTCCGCGGTGCAGTGCACTGATGACACGGCCAGCGTGGCTTGGTGTCATCTCATCCGATGATCTAGGCCGGCAGCCCCATGCCATCACCCATCACGCCTCATACCGGTACACATACCACTTGGACGGAAGCTTCAGCCCAAGCAAACCAAAGAGCCTCCATTCCGGTCCCCGAACTCTCCAATCGCACCAGCCAGCACGGCGAAAGCGCAAAAGTAAGCAAGGCGAAATCAAGAAAACTAGCCGTAAGGCGGCCGGCATTCGTTCTGCGCAACGGACAGCATCGTCATCCGTCTCTTCCAGCCAGCCTAAGCTGTCTGTCTCTCTCTTGCCCGGTTACCCGGAACCCATGAAGGGAATCAAAACTTTCTATCACCTTTTTACTTTTCCTTTTCGAATGTGACGGCTCAGATTCCACAGCATTCGCTGGGAATCGCGGTGTGCTAGGACGCCCGTTGCTTTTTGCGAGCAGGCCAAGTTCGATAGACGAGGAAATCGGAAATTATCTTGGGCGACTAATTAGACGGCATGTTTGCAATTGCAGGTCAAGATAGGTCGATGACTCGATGAGTTGTTGACTCTGATTTGTAAACTAATCACCTGCTGCTACCTTAGATACTTTGTGAACTTTTTGACGAAACCTCGTTCCTCTAAATCCTGCTACCCTGGAGTTGACTTTCGTTCTTGGAAATTACATCGAGGGGCATCTCCTGAGTCCGCCTACAGTCTACGTGAAGCAGTTCTTACTAAGACATTGCACCCTTTGTCTCTCGAGTTGCCTTAGTTCCCGCTTCTTCGTTACATTCTTGCTTGTTACTGGCCAACTCATTCGTGTAAACCGTCGTTGAGGTAATAGCCGAAAGACAACAAGTGAGATATCATTTACTAAAGACAAAGTCACTGAGGAAAACCATAGACTATGAGCTCAACGCACTGATCTAAATCAGCCTCCCTACAACGTACATGTCCCGGCAACCATGTTTACCTGTTGTTGACATCCCACTTTGCTCCTCTTTTCAATCAGACAACTGGTAGTCGACCACGACGCCATGATGCCATCTCCAGAAGCCACACACTGAAACTCCCCGTCCCCGCCCGTGCGCTTCATCATCCGTCTCTCCACAACGCCCAACAGCCAAGTCAACGCACGAACACTTGGACCTTGACTTCGTCGTCCGATCCCCTGCGCCATCGCACGACTCCCATCCGCGACACCCGAAAGACCCGCCCTGCAAGTGCAAGAGCAGCAATGGCAAGTCGCCTCGAGGCGCGCGCAAGCACAGGACCGCCAGCCAAGCCTGAGCTGAGTTGGGCTTTTACAGAGATATTCATCGATTGCTTGTAATTGTGGTTGTTTCTTTCCGTACAATTACCTGGACGATTAAGTGTTGCGTGATACATACATTATTAGTCTGAGTCTGGGACACACACTCTTCCCTCTCTTGCCAATTCTCCAGTCGTCGCATGGTCCGTTTGTTGCTGGAGGCCGATGCCGATGCCGAGATAGTGATAGTAGAGATATCCATTCCTTTGGCCCTTCCGAGACCGCCCGCATTCGCATTGCACAATAAACCCCCCAAAAATGAATAGATGGGAATCGGCGCGCTTTCCCCATCGCCGCCCTTGCTCACCGCCAGAATGTTTCGCGCCCCAGAATTTGATCCCTAATAAATATCGTACATGAATGATGAAAAAAAAAAATGCCTACGGGGTAGACGAGGGATTCCACCCGAACCCGTCCTCGGAACAGTAGCCCCAGCCGTAGTCCCAGCCTCAGAACCTCGTCTGTTGGCACCCATCCCTGCTTAGGCGGAGGAGGGTCTAAACGAAAACAGAGGAAAGGAGGACAAGGGGAAAATTGGAAGAAACAGGACAAGAGAGAAATAAGAAAGAATCAAGGCAAAGTGAGAGCCGCCCACTGTGCTCAACCCATTACAATCCGTGATGTAAAAATGATATTATTACCGCATGCTTCAAAGCCGTTCGATGTTGTTCCTTGTCCGTCTTGTCGTTGCCCAGCGATCCAAAAGGAAGAAGCGCCCCAAGGTGGTGGCGACAAGCTTTGAACAAGGATCGCACACCCGGGCGATTCCCAAATAAACAATTTGGGTTGGTTTGATTGCTTCGTGTGTCCCGTGTCCAAATGCAAAAAACAAACAAATAGATGTCGTCGATTTCATTCTAGTTGTCCTTTCCAGTGGCCTTAGCCTCGGTCTCGTGCCGGTAGGCGCTGGGCTTGTTGCTGCGGGTGCCCGTGTACTTTGTGCTGAGAAGGGTGTCCCAGAAGGTGAAGAAGGGCTGGGCAAAGTTGGTCTTGATGCCCCAGTGCTGGTGATGGATGTCGTGGTAGGCGGCGTTGTTGCTAGTGATGAGCTGGAGGGGATCCCAGGGGAAGGAGTAGCCGCAGTGGTCGTCGACAGTCTTCACGGTCGAGAAGGACCAGAACCAGATGCCCTGGCGCAGGGTCATGAAGGTGGCCTTGAAGGCGAGGCTGGCGCCGACGGTGTCGAGGAGGAAGCCCTCGAAGGGGTGGTTGTACAGAGCGCCGTAGGCATAAGGAACGTAGAGACGGTGGTGTCGCGAGTGGAAGGTAGCTAAAGTAGGAGAGAAGAGGCTCAGGTCAGCGCATTGATTCGGGTTGAGGCATTGGGGTATGGGGTATCGGTTCCCGCGGGAGGGGTTCATAGTGTAATTCAGGGGACCAAGCGGCGGAAGCAACGGAAGCATCGGACAATGACTCACCATACAACCACCTGTTGACGTGCATCAGGCGATGCAAGAAATACTGCCAGGTATCGAGAATGAAGGTGGCGACGAAGAACTGGACGGCGGGGATTAAGATATGATAGATGGTCTTGGCCAGCTTCACCTCCCAAGCGGCGAAGGCGGGCTCGGCGTTGGCAGTGGTCAGGAAGGGGTAGTAGCCGCCCGCGATGGCACCGGCGAGCATGGGGTGAGAGTCGGCGAGGTTCTTGGAGATGGCCGTGGTGTTGAGGCCGAGGGTTCCGAGCACGACAGGCAGGGCACGCTGGGCGAGGCGGAGGCGGGTGGCCCAGACGGAGATGTCGTAGTCAGTCTTGCCCGTCATCTCGGGCGGCTCGGTCAGGGCGAGGACGGCGCCGGTCGCAACCTGGATGACCTGCTGGAGGATGACGTCGCGGGCAACCTCGTAGCGCGAGGCATGGTTGCGCTTGGTGATCTCCTCGGGGGTGTGCAGGCGGTACTGCGGGAAGAGGTCGCAGACGTCAATGGCGTGGAAGGTCAGGGAGACGATCCAGTAGACGATGACGGGGACGACGAGGGAGAGCCAGAAGTCGGAGATGAAGGGCAGGAGATCGGCCTGCGGCGTGAGGGAGTACGACGGCAGCGGCGGGAGCGCCGTGTCGAAGAGCGTCTGGTTTGCGGCCATGGCGGCGGCGGCAGCGTAGGCGATGGACGTGTCGTTGCCCATGACGGGTGGCGACTGGGGCGTCTCGACGATGTGTCGCGGGCGCGATTCTTTCTCGCTGTCGGGGTTTGTAACGGAGAGAGTGAGTGAGAGAGAGAGCGAAAACGGAACGAGGACGAAGCCGGATAGACAGGAGGCAATAAAACCGAAACAAGACGCCAAAAAAGGGGTTGGGAACTCTGTACAATGGAATAGTTTTGAAGGATCAAGGAAAGGGGAGCTTTCTGGGCGTTTGGATGATGATGGATGACTGCTTTGATATTTGGGGCTTTCGGGGTTTGGGGGGGAGGTGGCGGTTTAGATTGGCATGGTTTCGGGGCCAAGGGCAGGCCTTGGTGTGGCGCCAAGTCCAAGTTACAGCGGAGCAGCTCGCACTCCACCGGCAGCTTCGGAGCTTCGACGCGCCCGAACAATTCTCTGACGACGTGACGGGAAAGAAAAGAAGATCCATTCAATTTCGGTTACTTAGCTTAACTGGGGGCACCCGAGCTCCCTCCCGACGAGGCCGCCACAGGGCTCCTGAGGCCCGATGAGTCTCTATCCTCTCGCACTCGCACTGGTGACTATGACGGCACCTGAGTCGCATCATGCAGTGACGGTATCAGCCCATACAAGGGCCTGGCTCTACAGATCGCGGACGGTGGCTTGGGCCCGACGTAGCGCATTGTGCGATGAGGAGATGACCCCGATCCTGCCATCACCTGTTTCTGGCTTGGTCCTGAATCGATTCTGGCTGTGCTGGTCAGCCCTGGGCTGCTTTGGTATCGTGCTTTCGTCGCCTTCACAAGCACAGTCTTCCGGCTCTTCCAGCTCTCCTTTCCCCCTGAACCTGCGCTACTCTACGTGGACTGCGCCCCTCGCAGCCTCGTTCCATCGAGACGTCACGAACTGGTCATTCTGACCTCGCGACTTGTGCCGTGCTGTTGGCTGCGTTCGGCTCGTGAAAGCTTATCACGAGTGCTAACAGGTTTCGCCGAAGCTGATAGAGGATGACTTTGGATTTGGGTGGTGGTAGTGTTGCGCCAGCCAGTGGACTTGCATGCATCAGGCACGCTTGGAGAGGGGCCGGCACAACTCTGTACGAAGTACGCGTAAATGAACGGGATTGCCGTCATGCGACTCACTAGTAGAGTGTCGTTTACCAGCTGTTACAAAGATGAGGCTCACCAATAATGAAGTCGGGTTCGTTCCTGTCAGACGTGAGGACCGAGCAGCCTGTTCCTTAGATTCATCGTGATCATGGTCAGCCCAGATCAGGTACCCGTCCCCTTCCATCAATCTGCATCCTTAGTGTAAAGGCCGCGGGCGCTGGTTCGCTAATCGTTCCGTCGCCTTGCTGCGGGGCGATTCGCGATTGATGCCGAACTCTTCCTTACTGCATCCAATGCAACTATCGCATCTAACCGCGATAACCGATCTTCTCATTTCGTTCTTCGCCACAGCGGAGTGGAGTGGAGTGCCGATGGCGGCCGAGTGTTGATTCGTACAGCCTAATCAAGTACATCTCAAATTATGCGCACATATTAGTACAGCGGATACCCTGGTCTCACTGCAGCTTCAGTGGGCCATGATGTACTGATGTGCGAATAGTTGAAAGCTATGTACGAATCGCAAAAGACTGCCCGCCAAAACGGCCTACACCACCTGGTATCTCTACAGCCCCCCAATTTCACACTTAATTGTCTGCGATTAAGATAAATCTAAAAAAAAAGCCATCAGTTGTATACTTTGTCTCCAGTTCTTCTGTATGATGTAGTCCGTATTCTATTGATCATATGATGGTTGCGGACTATAATAGGTTGTCTGGTGGTTTTGGTGTGCAGGATTTTTCGTAGGCGCTTGGAATTGCCGGAGTAAAAGAAAAAAAATTAGCTGCAGCGCAACTTTCATCCTCGACCAGCCAGCCACACAATCGAATACACGATTCTCTCACCCAGAGCTGGTCATCTCTCGCGTGAGCGTGAGCCAATTGCATCTGCTTGACGCCTGACGTTCAACCTTGCAATCCTCCAAGTGTCAGCGCCAGCGAGGGCTTCTAGGACCAGCAACTCAACCAACATCGAACCCCTCGAACCCCTCGAACCCCGCCATCGACCCAAAACGCCAAAAACCGACGCAGTCTTGGACCCCGCAACCACAATGGCCGACCTCCGAATCCTCCTCATCGGCAACGGTGGCCGCGAGCACGCCCTTGCCTGGAAGTTGAGCCAGTCTCCCCGAGTCCAGCAGATCTTTGCCGTCCCCGGTAACGGCGGCACCGCGTCCTGCCACAAGGTCGTCAACGTCGGCTCCGTCAAGGCCGATGACTTCGCCGGCCTCGTCAAGTTTTCCGAGGACAACCAGATCAGCCTCGTCGTCCCCGGCCCCGAGGCGCCGCTCGTCGATGGCGTCGAGGGCTGGTTCAAGAAGGCCGGCATCCCCGTCTTCGGCCCCTCCAAGGACGCCGCCCGCCTCGAGGGCAGCAAAACCTACTCCAAGGACTTCATGAAGAAGTACGACATCCCCACCGCCGCCTACGAGAACTTCTCCGACTTCGACAAGGCCGTTGCATACGTCGACAGCATCAGCCACGATATCGTCATCAAGGCCACCGGTCTGGCTGCCGGCAAGGGTGTCATCCTGCCCCAGACCAAGGATGAGGCCAAGGCCGCTCTTAAGCAGATCATGGTGGACAAGGAGTTTGGCGATGCTGGCAGCGAGGTTGTCATCGAGGAGCTCCTCATTGGCGACGAGCTTAGTGTCCTCACCTTCTGCGACGGCTACGCTATTCGATCCCTCCCGCTCGCTCAGGACCACAAGCGTATCTTCGACGGCGACCTGGGTCCCAATACCGGTGGTATGGGCTGCTATGCTCCTACCAACATTGCCACCAAGGAGCTGACCGAGCAGATCGACCGCGAGATCCTGGAGCCCACCATCGCCGGTATGCGCCGGGAGCAGCAGCCTTTCCGTGGTGTTCTCTTCACCGGGCTCATGATCACCAGCGCCGGTCCCAAGGTGCTCGAGTACAACGTCCGCTTTGGTGACCCCGAGACTCAGACTGTTCTTCCTCTCCTGTCCGCCGACACTGATTTGGCCGAGGTCATGCTTGCCTGCGCCAACGGCTACCTCGACAACTGCAAGCTTACCGTTGACAACAAATTCAGCGCCACTGTTGTTCTTGCTTCCCCTGGCTACCCTGGCTCCTATCCCAAGGGCCAGGAGATGTCTGTCCAGACGCCCCCTGAGGGATGCACCATTTTCCACGCCGGCACCACCCTTGATGGTGACGTATTGAAGACCTCCGGTGGCCGTGTGATTGCAATCAACGCTGTCGGCGACTCCCTCCGCGCTGCCGTCGATGCTGCCTACGCCGCTCTTGACGCCAAGGTCATTGGCTTTGAGGGGGCCTTTTACCGAAAGGACATTGCTCACCGGGCCTTCCGAGACGCCAAGAAGGCGAGCATGACCTACGCCCAGGCTGGTGTGGACATCAAGGCTGGCAATGACTTTGTTGACAAGATCAAGAAGGCTGTTGCCAGCACCAAGCGAGCCGGCGCCGATGCCGAGATTGGCGGCTTTGGTGGTGAGGTTGACCTCTCCAAGTGCGGCTTCCCCAATGCTCCCATTATGGTCGGCGCCATTGACGGCGTCGGGACCAAGCTCATGATTGCGCAATCCATGAACAAGCACGACACCGTCGGTATTGACTTGGTCGCCATGAACGTCAATGACTTGATTGTCCAGGGCGCCACTCCCCTCATGTTCCTCGACTACTACGGCTGCAGCAAGCTGGAGCTTTCCACCGCGGCCGCCTTCGTTGAGGGTGTCGCCGACGGCTGCCGTCAGGCCGGATGTGCCCTTGTTGGTGGCGAGACGGCTGAGATGCCTGGCATGTACCAGAAGGATGACTACGACGCCGCTGGTTGTGCCGTTGGAACCGTCACCAACGCTGGCCGCCTCCCCCGCCTCGACGACATGGTCGAGGGTGACGTGCTCCTGGGCCTCGGCTCCGCGGGCGTCCACTCCAACGGCTTTTCCCTCGTCCGCCGCATCGTCCAGAGCGCCGGCCTCAGCTACTCGACCCCAGCCCCCTGGGACCAGTCCTCCACCATTGGCGAGTCCCTCCTCACCCCGACTCGCATCTACGTCAAGAGCCTGCTCCCCGTTCTGGGTCAAATCAAGGGGCTCGCCCACATTACCGGCGGCGGTATCCTCGAGAACGTGCCTCGTATGCTTCCCGAGGCCCTTGCCGCCGAGATCGAGTTCGGCTCCTGGGAGATTCCGCCGGTCTTCAAGTGGCTGAAGACGGCTGGCAACGTTGCCCCTTCAGAGATGTGCCGCACCTTCAACTCGGGCATCGGCATGGTCGTCGCCGTTGACGCTGCCCAGGCTAGTGCCGTGGCCCAGGCCCTATCCACCGCCGGCGAGAAGGTCTACACCATCGGTCGTCTGGCCCGCAGGGACCAAGGCGAGGCGTGCTTGATTCAGAACGTGGACTCGTGGAGCTCCGAGGCGGGACTGCTCGTGAAGCGAAAGGTGGATTTGGCGTCGTGATTTAGAAAAGGCGCTTTCTCTATGGTTAGACGATTATTGATGGGCATGGCGAATATAATTTGAAGAAAAAGAAAAGTGATCATCTTGAGGATATGATTTAGATTGATGCAATGTCATGGATGTTAGGGATGTCATGAATGCCAGGGATAGGGCGGGGGACGGCGTATAACTACTCCCTATGAATGACAAACGATAGAACGATAATTTGTGTTCCTTTTCATCCATCATGCTCATGTGCTTTTGACAACTCTTCATTATTTTGCCTCCGTGCTCTGATGTTTCTGTCAAGGTGTTCGTACTTCGTATACTCGTATGCTCGTATGCTCGTATGCAAGTATGCAGGTTTGCAAGTATGTTCGTATGCAAAGCCGGAGCGGGAAAACAGTGGAAGCAGATTTTTTCCTGCCTCCAGTCTTTCCCGCATATGGGCTAACTAGCGCCTCCAACCCTACCGCGTCCGCCACCCCTCTTCACTTTGATTTTCGTCACCAACAGGCTCCGTCTCCTGCCAGCCTCTTTCTCCATTCTTACAACCCATCTTTACCATCGTTATCCTCAGGTCCCGCTGACCCAACCGCCCACCATGCTTATCTACGAGGTATGAGATTCCTCCCGGATTCGGGGAAACACAGCCTCTTCTTGACGGCGACCACAACCCCGCCTTGCCTTTTCACCCCTCCTGGCCTGACGCTGAACCCCGCAATCACAGGACATTATTACCGGAGACGAGCTCATCTCGGACGTGTACGACCTTAAGCTTGTCGATGACATCGTCTACGAGGCCGACTGTGCTATGATCACCGAGGGCGGCGTCGAGATCAGTTCGTACACCCTCCCCTGACGCCTTGGACGGATCTCGGCTCGGCCACTCAAAGTGGACGAGTGAAAAATGAAGACAAAAATAAGACACTAACACGCCGTCTGATCAGACATTGGCGCCAACGCTTCCGCCGAGGAGGCCGACGAGGACCTTGAGGACACCAGCGTCAAGGTCAACAACATCGTCCACTCTTTCCGTCTCCAGAGCACCTCCTTCGACAAGAAGAGCTACATAACTTACCTCGGAGGTACGCCCTGTCCCACCCTAGGCTGCACCCCGCCCGCCAAGCTGACCATTTCAATCTAGCCTACATGAAGCAGGTTGTGGAAGAACTCAAGAAAGCCGGGAAATCTGACGAGGAAATCGCCGCCTTTAAGAGCGGTGCTAATGCCTACGCCAAGAAAAAACTCATTCCTAAATTCAAGGACTTTGAGTTCTACACCGGCGAGTCTATGAACCCCGAGGGCATGTAAGTTTGCTATCCTCCCCTCAAATTTGGGTGATATTGACCATTCGCTTAGGGTTGTCCTTCTCAACTACCGCGAAGATGGCATCACCCCCTATGTCATCATCTGGAAGCACGGTGTCAAAGAAAAGAAGGTTTAAGCTGGAGAGTATTGTCCGAGCCTCGACTCATGATGATTCACGAGCCAGTTATTTAGAAGGAGATAAAGAGCCACATGATTGCGTTGGAAGCGCTTGGCATATGCCCCCCCGCGATATAGCGATGAATGAAACAAAGAAGAATGTGGAGTCTGAACCGTCAAGAAATTACAAGCTGCCTAATGATGACTCGAGATATATGCGCCGACACGTGCAATATGAAGAAGACAAGACATGACGAAGAACTCCAAATGCGCCGAGCAATGCGACCTAATCCTTCAAAGTACTGCTAAAATGCTCCACTCAAAACTGAGGTCTCGTTGCCATGGGGACTGGCGGCGGTCCATCTAACGCCGGAGCATTCGAAGCTGCCATTGCATTTCCCAAGCCAGCCCTCTTCTTGGGAGGCGGCGGCGGAGGCTTCTTCTTGCCCAGAAGCGCCGGTACTGAAGACGGCGCCGCGACGACCCCTGAGGTTTGCTCCTGGGCGTTGTGCGAGCTCGTGTAGCTCCCAACCTTGTCCATCAACCCGTACTTCTGGTTCAGGCCATTGGCTGTCTTGGCCCCTGCTGCAACCTGCTCGCCGTGCCGCTGTCGGAAGTTGTTGGCCGTGCCCGCGGCGGCTTTGGCGTCGGAAAACGACACCGACGACGGGTCCTTGTGAAACGACGAGGCCGTCTTCATGGCCGCTTGCTTCTGCGCCCACGTCGTGCCCTCGCTGGGCGGGTTTGCAGCGGGCGGTGCCGAGGCGGTGCCGCCCAGCTTAGAGAAGCGGTTCTGTAGCTCGTTCATGTGCGAGGGCGTGGGCGGTGCGGCGCCGGGTCGTGGTGGCTGAGCCGGGGAGCCTTGGTTTGCCGGACTGGAGCGTCCGATGCCGAAGGCGGGGACCGATATGCCCGCGGCACCGAGGCGGCTGACGGCCCCCTGGTTTACGAAGCTGTTGCCCGTTGAGGCGGGACTTACGGCCGGGGGAGTTGCCGTTGAGCTGCCCGAGTTGGTCCTTGGGGGCAGGCGAGGTGGTAGACCCGGAGGCCCCGGTTTAGTCCCCGACGCTGCAGACTGGTACGACGGCGGAGGCAATGGAGGCGGCGCCCTGCCTCCTGCGCCATCCCTCCTCCCTGGCGGTGCAGGCAGATGGTTGGTGTCAAGGCCGGTGGTGTTGGCGCGATATGGCTGCGGGGGCCGGTCGTCCTCCTCCTCGTCCTGCTGCTGATAGGGATCGTGTGGCTGCTTCTGGTACACAGGCGGCTCGACGGCAGGAGCTCGCGGGTCCTGGTACTTGGACGGGGCGGCGACGACATGGCGCGGCGTCGAGGACGGCGGCGGCGGGGGAGCGAGGCCAGATCCGGTGCGCTTCGGGGGCGGCGCGAAGGAGGCCGGGTCGCGGAGTTGAGAGATGGGCCGGGCGACGTGGCCGACGTCATCATCGGAGGATTTGTTCCTGTGCACGAGGCCGGTCTTGCGGACATTATCGCGGTTAGTCGACTTCGAGCTTCACACAGAGTCGGATTGCCCGGGAAGGAAAGAAAGAAGCACTCACGACGGAGCCCCTGATGGTTCCCTTCGGCTTCACCGCGCGCAGCTCCTTGCCCTTCTCCTTCCCCTTGTCCATGATGTTCTTGAACCGGTCCGACATAGTTGCTGGTGGGCAGCGAGTTGCTGGAGTGAGAGTCTTTGGGGGATATGGAGGAGGTGAGGTTCCGCAAAGGAGGCCTCGGAGCGTGGTGGTTGCTCGCTCAGGCTTAGTCGACGCCCAAAGTGGGATGCAGGACTAGGGTCTTGAAGAGATATCTGGGGTGGGGTGGAGTGACGTAAAGCCACTAGCAAGTTGCGCCACATGCCTGCTTGACTCAATTGTGACAAAAATACAAAGCAGGTAGTTATATGATGCTCAAACATGAATAATCCAACTCCATGGAGACCTGACAAACCCATCGGATTCAGCGCCTTCCAAATAAATACTCGAACTCGCCCTTCCATTTCTGAGAATCCATCTCATCCCATACCTCACGTACCTCAATGCCTCCTTTTGCTTTGAGAAATTCTGCTACCTTGGTATGACGCTTCCTAATCGCACAAGAGAGAGATGTCCTCTTTTTTATTCGTAGCGTTCCGAAGTTGCTAGATCCCTTGTAAGCAATGTCAGGATGATTAGGAGATTTGATCATATCCAAATCTTACCTCTCTCTTCTGGATGGGGCTATTCTTGTTGTCTTCGTCGATAGCTCGTTGATAATGTCCGGTCTTTGTTCCAGGAGTAGCTTTACAACTGGTAAATGACCATACTCAGCTGCTTCGTGAAGCACTGTCTTCTGTATAGACTTGTAGTAGCGATGAAGGCATACGTTGACGGTAGCTCCGTTTTCTAAGAGTTTTCGTACTACTGCGTCATGCCCATGACGCGCCGCGAGAAGTACTGGAGTCGTCCCGGCTCGAAATTCCCTGGACCGACAGGCTTCGCTGGTTCTCGCGTTAACATCAACTCTACCAGTTCCGAGAAGCAAATTGACTAAAATCTCGTGACCGTTTTGAGCAGCCAAGAGTAGCGGCGACTCATCATTAGCTTTCAGATCTGGGTTGGCTCCTGCATCCAGTAGCAACTTAAAGACACTCTCGTGACCCCGCTTCGTGGCCTTCATAAGTGGTGTGCCCCCAGATCTCGGTTTTACGTCTGGGTCAGCTCCTGCACTTAGTAGCAGCTTGACTACATCCTCGTCTATGGCCCAGCTCAGCGGTGTGTTATCACTTCTGTCTTTCTGGTTTGGGTCAGCTCCTGCATTTAGCAGCAGTTTAATGACGCCGCTGTGCTGGTACTCGGCTGCGAGCATTATCGGATTTGGTTCCAAAGGTAAAAAGGAATTGACTTTGGCGCCTTTCTCGAGAAGACGCTTTACCATCCCCTCTTGCCCATTTTCTGCAGCCCACGAAAGTGGTGTTCCGTCCATGCTGTCTGTTGACTCGAGTATGTCTTCGGCCCACGGCTCGTCCGCTACCTGTTGAAGGCCAAACCATGACGCTGCATGTAGGCCATTTCCATACTTCGACTCGAACACATCTCTCAAGAACCAAGTCGATACTTTCACTTTCTTGACAGACTGGAGAAAAGTGTCCACCTCTTGGTAAACCCTCGGAGTGTCCCGCGCATGGTTCCCCCAGTTCTGAGCCGCATATGCATAGAATAAAGATGGCGGATCCGGCCTCAGGAAGTCTTCTTCATCTTCACTCATGATGGATTGAAATGAATCCAATGAGAGGTAGGCTATGCAGGCAGCTACAATATTGATATCAGCATCTGGGCTCCATCGATCTCGTGTTTTCCAGAGGTATTCCTGTGTTGTGTAATGCGCTAAGCGGATGACCTGGCTTTGTTCATCGAGAGTAACCATCCCAGCGCAAACAGAGACAATATCTTTGACGTGTGGCATGTTGTCTTCGTCCAACTGTGTATCTCCAACCTTCACCGCAAGCGCATGTTGAAGTTCGATGATGCTCAGTGGTTGTTTTGCGAAGGTGATCCAGGAGAGGACTTGCACGGCAAGCTTCTTGCAACCCGCCTTCTGGCTATTGATGCGCTTCATGACTTCGTCGTACGCACGGCTTAACACTTCGGCTCTTTCTTCCTCACTGGATCCCTGGCTCTGTTTCTGCATATTGGCCAATGCTTCTCGTACCGCCGAGGCTGTGAACATGTCTTCTAGTGAACTCAGATATATCTGCGCTAGGAGGAACCTGGAAGCAGATTAGCGCTTGGCCTTTATGGGACAGGTAAAAACGTACATTCCATCAACTGCTTCCGAGATTGAAGACTTGATCTCGTTTTGAAGTTTCGGATTCTCTTGAACGTTGGCCTGAAGTTGATCCATGTTGTGCAGCACATATGTCTCTACATCGTGCCGGCTTGCACGAACCTCAAGTGAAGGGCTGAGTTTGAAGTAGTTTAGTACGTCTGGAATCCCCCTTGAAGTTGCGAAGACATTCATCGCCGAAGTGGCCTGGATTTTGCTGAGCTCGATGAAGAGTCGCCGTCGATCGCTCTCTCGACACTCATCGAGTGCGTCAAATACGACATAGGTTCTCGAATACAGTAACAAGACAGACTGAAGAGTCTCTGACAACTCACAAAACGACGGTCTAGTGATTTTGCGCGTGTGGGTGGCATGAAGGGACTTCAAAGCTTCAGGAACGGATGACCCTCTCTGAACGAGCTGCTTTAATAGGCTTGCAAGCAAGTCCTCGACCTTCTGGCTGTCTTGGCGGGAATAGTTGCAGTATATGAACCCAACGCCAATTCTGGGGTCTGCAACATGCCTTTCGATTAGGTCTTCCACGACAATTGACGCGAGGATGGTTTTGCCGGCGCCTGGAATACCAGGACAGAACAGCGTTTGCTGGCTGGCTTTTGACCAAGCCTGATACTCCTGCGAATCCAAAAGCCATTGTCCAGTTCCTGGTTGCCTCCGAGAGATGAAGTCAATCTGCTGGGAAGTGTAGTCGGTTGGAGTTAGCCACTTAAGAATGGCTTGGCGTTCCTTTGCAGTTTCTTGTGAATCTTGATGGCCACGGACTTGAGCGACTAAGCCAGACACCAGTTTCTGCTCTTTCTCGATGCTCTGGACTAAGCAATTCGTTTCGGCCCCAAGTGCAATGTTGTCGATTGCCATAAAGCTATTTAGGACTTGACACTGGTTATGAAGACTTTCAACCGCTTCTTTCGTCTTCTTGGAAAGAAATGCCCCTTGGATTCTTCCCCAGCCCATGCGATGGCCGTCGTCACGCTTCTGCAGGTCTTTCAGAAGTTTATCTAGTTCGTTCTGACAGATTGACACCATTTGCTGGGTGTCTGTCTGGTGAGATGTAGACCCCAGTTGCGAGAGTACAGTGGAACGGCGACCATGAAAAGCATCCACGAAGCTTTGATTGGTGGTCAAGTTCATGTTGGTCTCGGAAAGGATTGTTTTCAGGACCTGAAGCTGGTTCATGAATCTTCGAGTGTCAGCAGGGGCGTCTTTCCAGCTGAGCCCTAGCTGGGCGAGGGTTTTGGAGATTTGGGTAGCGACGGTGATGACGTCGATGAGCCCAAAGGGATCAGGCATAATGGTTTTTTTTGTGCGATAAGTAATCGCATTTCAAGGGGCGAAAGAACAAGAAGAACAATAAAAGAAGAAGGAAATGGCAGGAAGGAACATGAGATTGTTTGAGCATGCAGATTTAATACCTCAGACCTGCACGTTGGGTGTGTGTAACCAACCAACGCCGGCCACAACCGGCGACCTTAGCCAATTGAATAACAGTTTTGAGGCAAAATCCATGCAAGTTCTCAGAGAGCTGGCGCTTAACTGAAAACCACTGAAAGGACGGGATGAGCTGTTAGTCTGTTACGCAGACTGCGACTGCATGCATTAATTCCCTGCACCTTCTCGTTTGTACACGGTGTGAGAGTGCATACCCACATCTGTATTTCGTCTATCATTTTGAACCAATGGGCCTAACAGACTTCTATTGTGGAACTTGCTATTAATTAATGCATCCCTGAACGTGACTACTTAAACGTTCAAGCCTTAACTGGCTTGTTAGCTTCGATCCTCCAACTGCGCGCACCCACAGGAACAGGACGTAGAAAGGAACCGAGAAACGCGAGGTAAACCCCTCAAATGGTACTAAAATTATAGAGAAGAAATTCTTGATTCTACCAAGCGAACACTCAAGCTACACGTATGGTCTCTTTATTTATCCAGCTGGATAGTCGAATATAGGAAGACTGCCCGATTCAATTGGACTGACAGCTTGACCAAGGCGACGAAAAAAGAAAGAAAGAATAAGGGCGAGAGTATTCGGGCCCTGTTGATATGACTGAGGTAGTGACTAGCAACTAAACGTATGGCAGTCTTCGCGCAGACGAGCGTCAAATCAAGTATATCTCCGTGGTTGGAGTCTTCTGCTACTACCTAGCTGGTTTGTCAAAGAGGGCAAAGCAGTATTAGGAAACGTAGATTTCTCATTACGCACATGGATCACTGGACTTATTTTATCTAAACTCATATAAACAACATGTCAGTCCCAAAGAGCATCAACATTTGTATGGTCCTTTCCCTTAGGCTATGAGTGACGTAGCGAAACCTCAACTTGATGCAAGATTACTGGAACTGGATTGCATCTAGCTACCGCTTAGTTGTAGCTTGGCTTAGAGAAGTAGAAGCTTAGCCTTGGAACGGCAATGTATTTCAGTTTGCTGGAGTCTGGCTCAGAGTCAAGTGGCGTGCGAGGCTGGCACGCTGGCTTCCCCAAGGTAGACGCTGACATGGTTGCTAACGGTGACACTAACTCGGGGTTTGTGGAAATGTGTTATTTAGCTAGTTAGCCTCGGCTCGCCGGGTGTTTTGGAAGATTCTCTAACTGTCATTAGCAGTCTCTTCATCCGGCCATGATAGTCTGGGGTATATCGCGCAGAGGAGGGGAGGAGGAGACCAGGGCACGGCCACGCCTTCGGGGTATTGGCAGGCGAAGGAGACAGAAGGCCGGATCTACATGATGATGGCGGCAAGCCTCGTACGTTTCTTAGTGCGATGCCTGGCAGCTAGTGAAGGAGAACCCCAGTTGGAGAACTGGAGTGTTCTTCAACCACTCCACTGACACTCCACTACACCTACTCTGCGGCTGAATGTCGGAAGGGAAGCTTTTCAGTGACGCGCCAGGATTTACCCCTCAATGGGGCTTCGGCTCTTGTTGACCCGATCCACCAAGTACAAATCATCCAGCGATGGGCTCATCTGGTGAGACATTGGCAAGATGGCCGTTCGAGTTCCGACTCTCTTATCCTGGCGAAAAAACTACCCTTGATAAGCGACAACATGACCGGCCCTTCCCCTTCCGTCGTTGACGTTCGCTTTGAACATTACCGTCCGGGGAACACCATCGGCGTCCATGAGACAAGCCCGCGAGTCTCTTGGCGTTTTGCCGACGCTCCCCCAAATTTCGTGCAAGTCGAATACGAAATCGAGCTCAGCGAGATCAAAGGCTCAGACCGGGTCGTTCTGTCCTCGAAGCAGGTCTCTTCCGGGGAGTCTCACCTTGTTCCCTGGCCGGGGACTGAACCTCTCACGTCGAGAAAGAGATATTCTGTCCGTGTCCGAGCCCGCGGAGACGGACAGATCGACACCCTGCCATGGAGCGAACCGGCATTCCTAGAACTCGGACTTCTCGACCGACAAGACTGGACAAGCAAGCTTATCTCTGCCCCTTGGTCAGAAGTCGACGTGGAAAAGCCCCAGCCTGAAGATTTGTTCCGGAAAGAGTTCACAGTTGACGACAATGTCCTCTCCGCGCGCCTCTATGTGACCGCACAAGGAGTGTACGAAGCTGAGATTAACGGAAAACGCGTCGGCGACTATTTTCTTGCGCCGGGCTGGACTGCGTACGCTGGCCAGTTACAGTATCAGACTTACGATGTCACCGACCTTCTGTCATCTCAGGCCAACTGTGTCGGTTTCCGAGTCGCCGAGGGCTGGTATAAAGGCAGACTGAGTTTTGGCGGTGGTCGTCGAAACCTGTACGGATCCCGCACCGCCGTGTTGGCACAGCTCGAAATCCAGTATCGTGATGGGACAAGCCATACCATCTGCACTGATGACACCTGGACTGCGATTCAAGGGCCGATCCGCCTCGCCGAGATATACGATGGCGAAACATACGACTCCACGGCTGAAATCCATGGCTGGTCCAGCCCAGGTGCCGAGTCAGAGAACTGGAAGGGTGTCGAAGAACTGCCTTCTCTCCCCGATACTGTTGCCCTCATTGCCGGCTTTAAGGAGCACGCGAGACGTCTCGATACCGTCCAGCCTGTCGAAAAGATTACGACACCGTCAGGAAAGATCATACTTGACTTTGGACAGAATCTCGTGGGCTACCTGCGAGTCAAGAAGGTCAAAGGTCCGCGAGGTCACCGCCTCACTCTTTCGCATGCCGAGGTCCTCGAGAATGGAGAGCTGGGCATCCGACCGCTCCGAATCTGCAAAGCTCGCGATACCTACGTTTTGCGAGGAGACGAGTCTGGAGAATCATACGAGCCACGGTTCACATTCCACGGCTTCCGTTATGCTCAGGTCGATGACTGGCCGTCTGGCAACGTTGACGTCTTTGAGGCTTTCGAGGCCGTTGTTTGCAACACGGATATGGAAGAGACTGGATTCTTCTCCTGCTCTGACCCAAAGGTGAACAAACTATTCTCAAACACAAAATGGAGCATGAGGGGCAATTTCCTATCCTTGCCCACGGATTGCCCTCAGCGCGACGAACGCCTTGGTTGGACAGGGGACCTTGCTCTCTTCGCCCCAACAGCCACCTTCTTGTACGGTTGCTTTGGTGTCCTGCGGGACTGGCTTAGAGATGTGGCATTCGACCAAAAGGCACAAGGGGGTGTTCCTCCTATGGTCTGTCCCAACGTACTTCAAGAAGACTTCTTCTGGGGCAACGTCTGGCCTGGAGCCATCTGGCATGATGTGACAGTCCTGGCTCCTTGGGCTCTTTGGGAGGAGACAGGAGATACTGTTATTCTCTCCCAGCAGTACGAGTCTATGGTAACTTGGCTGGATGTGATACCACGAAACCAATCAGGTTGCACACATCTGTGGGACTTCAAGTCGTTCCAGCTTGCTGTAAGTGTCCTTGAAACACCGGAGATGTATTGAACTGACGAGGAACAGGACTGGCTCGACCCGAATGCACCTCCTGATGAGCCATTCAAAGCAGTGACTGACCCACCTTTGGTTGCCAACGCATTTCTCATCAAGTCTCTGGACCTGGTGGCCCACACCGCAAAGTTGCTTGGCCGAACAGACGACGCAGCAAAGTACCAGGCCCAAGCTGACAATGCACGAAAGGAGTTCACAGAGGAGTACGTAAGCGGAAACGGGCGAGTTGTGTCGGATTCGCAGACAGCCTACTCGCTTGCCATCTGTTTCGACCTCCTCTCGCCACAACAGGTGAAGAGGGCTGGTGATCGTCTCGCAGATGTCGTTCGAAGAAATTCTTTCAAGATCGGTACCGGATTCGCAGGCACACCCTATGTCTGTGAGGCCCTTACTAGGACAGGCCACGTCGATGTGGCGTATAAGATGCTGCTGAACGAGAAGTGCCCTTCTTGGCTGTACCCGATATCGATGGGTGCTACAACCATATGGGAGCGCTGGGACAGCACGATGCCGGATGGATCCATCAACCCTGGCGAGATGACGTCCTTCAACCACTACGCGTTCGGTGCTGTCGCCAAATTCATGGTCGAGCGTCTTGCGGGTCTGCAACGCCTGAGTCCAGGCTGGAAGACATCCAGAGTCGAGCCTGTGCTTGGTGGAGGGTTTAGATCTGCGGCAGCAGAACATGTTACTCCATACGGCAAAGTGTCAAGCAGTTGGTCGGTTTCCGAAGAGAAGGATGGGCTGTTTAAGTTTGACCTTGAAGTCATCGTTCCTCCAACAACGACGATGGAGGTTGTTCTGCCGGGTCTCCAGGGGTCCAGGACTGAGTCAGTAGGCTCGGGTAAATGGTCCTTCTCGTCTGTGGTGAAGGGAAGCGACATTGAGCTAGGGGTCGAAGCCAAGAGTGGCTTTCCTTATGACCTCATAGCTGATATGGAAGCCCAACGGGAAGCGAGTTGAGTAATCTGGAGTTATTGTACAACTAGTACTTTATGAATAATATGACAGCCAGCCAGTCAGTGGTCTGGGGTGAACATGTTGAACTTCAAAGCCGACCCAGCCATGCAAAGTAGAGTGATCGCATTGCGGTCGCCGAATCGGACATTCTTTCCGACAGCCGATCGGCTTCTTCGGATAAGCTTAGTCGTCTAGTCCCATTGCTCATGGCTTGATATTGAACTACGATTACCAAGAAAGCCCCACAAAGCTTCAATATTGCGAACAGGGTTGAAGATAAAGATGGTTCTAGGACGAACACTTCCCCGCACTCTCACCGACTGATTGGACTTCCCCAGCCACACCGATTACGTTGCTCCACTGGAGAACGATGTGTTATCGATGGTAATATTTTAGGTAAATGCCTTTGTGTTTCTCTTGCTCGGTTATCAATGATACGATGCCAGGACCGTTTGTGCTGCTATTCCCTTCCTGGCCCGAGGACGACAGAACTGGGAAGACACTAGTTGTTTGTCAACTGGAGGGGCAGATAAGGAAGTGGAAACGGGGGTTTTTATCCCGCTGCGATGCCGTCATCAGGGATGTTCGTTTGTAAGTGCCAAGGGGCCTCTGGTATCTCGGTGTTTGATCTGGGTGCGAAAACCGGAGGGTCGAAGGAATGGAGGTTATAAATGAGACTGTTTCTCTCAGTGTTTTGGACTGATTATACAAACTACTCTACTTGTATCTCCTTAACCTTGGCTCCATCCATCTGATATCTGTTACAATGTTGCCCCAGATCTTCACCACTATGGCGCGGGCCTTGGCACTAGGCGCTCTCGCGCTGCCACTGGCACAGGCCAGCTTCGACAAGGGTCTAGACTGGATCTCTACCAATGCATCCTTGCCCAAAGTCGTGTAAGTGATATTGACGTCCTTCCAGTCCCAATATTAACATCACCACTATAGTATCTATAGTGCAAGAGGTACCATCCTGTCCGCTTCGAACTATAGTCGACTGGACAACGTCAATTACGGCGCTGGGGTGGGACCTACGCCTCAGGAGTTGATAGGAAATGTCTCGGAAGTGCTGGACGTCGCCCAATTAGCCGTGGTGAACTTCGAAGTCCCCGGAGGCAGCTCTGGTCTGAATTCGTCGTTGTACCTTAACATCAGCCAGCACGCGAACCGACAACTTTGCGCCGAGGGATCTGACATTGTTGGTGCAATTATGTTCCATGGAACAAACACTCTCGAAGAAACGGTCAGTGCTTTGGAGGCAGTCACTTGCATGTTATTGATATCTTGTAGGCATTTGGCGTGGACTTGACATTCAACTGCTCAAAGCCGTTTATTGCCACTGGAGCTATGCGCCCGGACAGCTACATTTCCCCCGATGGAAGATCGAATTTCTACCAAGCTGTAGCAGCTGCGGTGTCGCCGGCTTCACGTAATCGTGGCGGTCTCATTGCCTTCAATGACAGGTGAGCGAAGCAGATGCCACGCGTGAACTGTCAAACTGACAACTTTCAGGATCACATCGATCTTCTACTCCACAAAGCTGAACGCCAACACACCCGACACTTTCAAATCTCTTGAGCAAGGAAATCTCGGCGCTTTCCTCGGAGGGCAACCGTTTTACTACTTTGACGCCGGCTACCCGACTGGTCGACCTTACTTTGACATTACCAATACCACAGAGCTCTCTTCTGTCATTGTTCTTTACGGTCACCGTGAGTAACGAGAAGATAGAAGCAAGAGAATGAGAACTTACATACTAACCAAATATCAGAGGGCTTCGACGCATCGTTGATGTATGCTGCGGTCGCCAACGGAGCCAAGTAAGTACCACCCGTATTCAGTGACTCCAGTTTGCTGACTATCACCCCAGAGGTCTGGTCCTCTTAGGTCCTGGTGCAGCTCAAGTTAGCCCCAGTGCTCAACAAGCTGCTGCGGACCTCTTTGCCAAGGGCATCCCAATTGTTGCCGTGGCCCGCCCTGTGACAGGCACAGGAGTCCCTGGTAGATTCCCAGGTGCCATGTATGTTTCGATTGACCCGTGACCTAAAGACATCCTAACGTATCGTCTAGCTTTTACTCGTCCTATGTCGGTGCGGAGCAGGCTAGAATCATGCTTCAACTGGCACTCAATGCCGGTCTCAGCCTGGACGAGATCCGAAACGTGTTTGAGGATCCGCTTAGAAAGGCAGTCTATGGCTCATGGGCTAGCCAGCAGGCCTACTACTAATAGTCAATGGAGCCAGGAGAAAGTAGCTGAATCGAGTCGTGGGAATGAGGAATGAATATTTATGACAGTACGATGAGAGTACAACGCCACTGCCCTCCGCTTCATTCAAGTTAATTGATCACAAGGGTCTTGAACTATTGAAGGTTGCACGAAAGGAATTAGATTAAGAGCGAATCGTATAACACAACTATGTACTCATGAAACTGGTTATATGTCTGGTCTCGACATCCGAACTATGTGCCATTTGTCGCGTCGCCGCTCCCCAAGTACTCGTCGTCCAACCCCTTCAGAATTGCTGATGTTAAGGCCGGGCGGACGAAGAAGATAGAAAATGAGGTTATTGAGTTAAGAAATGCCAGATTTCAAATATGGCACTGTACAACTAATGAGAGCCAGCTCCGCCCCAATCCCAGCCGGTCGTCCTGTCGCCGGCCAGCGTGATGGAGTCGACAGCTTAGCAAGAGGCACCGCTGGGGACGCCCTTGCACTTGCTGGAGGTCTTTCCGCCAGTGACCTTGTTTCCGGTCCAGGTCCAGTTCTTGCACGAGGCACAGAGGAGGTAGATGTTGGTGCCGGAGGAAGCGACGGAGCCAGTGACCTTGTTGATGGTGACGTCGGTGATGGGGACGCCGGAGGTGGGGGTGCCAGTAGGGCTGCCGTTCTCGTAGTCCTGCTCGATGACGATGCCGTACTTGGCGATGTTGGACAGAGTGATGGTGTCGTACTTGACGTCCGAGACAGAGCCGGTAGCGCCGGAGACGGTCTTGATGCGGACGCCGTTGTCGGAGTTGGAGATCTTGGAGTTCGTGATGCGGACAGTCTTGACAACGTTGTCGCTGCGGCCGCCGACGGAACCGATGGACAGACCGTGGCCACCGGAGCAGTTTCCACCAGTGAAGGTGATGTTGGTACCGGAGTTGATGGCGAGGCAGTCGTCCTGGTTCTTGACGACGGCGCCGGAGATGTAGACGCCAGTGGAGGAGCCGACATCGAAAGCATCGGTGTTGTGGCCTCCCTTGGTGTCGCCGAGGGAGTTGTCCAGGTTGACGCCGTAGACTCCGAGGTTGGTGGCGCCGTTGATGCTGAAGGCCTGGACGGGGGTGTTGAGAACATTGAGGTTCTTGATGTTGGAGTTCTTGAGCGAGTGGGCGCTGAAGAACTTGGGCTTGGTCTTGCCGCCGTTGCTGCCCTTGGTATCCCACCAGCGCTGGCCCTGGCAGTCGATGGAGTGACCGGAGGCACCCTCGATGAGGAGGTTGCTACCAGTGAAGGAGATCAGAGGACCTTCCCACTCCTTGTAGCCGAAGGTAGTCTTTCCCTGGAAGATGACCTTGGGGGAGGTTAATATGAGAGTGTGCATTGTTCAGGACTCAAAGCTGCTTACATGAGTACCAGTGGTCAGCTTGGTCAGGTCCAGAGTAGTGCCGGCAGGGACAACGATGTCCTTGAGGATGATGGTCGAGCAGCTGGCCTTGTTCTTGATGGCGGTGGCGGCATCGGTGAAGGTGCAGCTGGCACGGGGGGCCACGATGGGGGTGGCAAGGACGGACGAGGCCAAAGCCCCGAGGACGAAGAAGACGGAGTGCATGGCTGTAAGTTGTAAGTAAGTGCGGTCGAACTATGTCAAATAGTTGTTTTGTGAAAGAGTGTGAGTGTTTGAAAAGAGTGCTGAAGAGAGAGTGTTGAAGAATGAAGAACGAATGAAGAAAGACTGAATTATGCTGGTTTCCAAGTTAGAACTACGATGCCAAGCACGCAAGCTATATACTCTTGGACTTGTTTATTCGAATTTCCCCCTAAACACCTTGACGTGATAATGCCGGCAGCCATCACGGTGGTTCGTATCTACTCCACGGTCCACGACGCTGCAACGGGAAATCTCGGTCCGCTCGGCATCAAGCGAATCGATCAAATTGACCAATACGGACCCACCCAATTCCTGAATTTCGGCATCAGCCGTGGGGAGCCTAGTCGGTCAACCTGGACTGCCATGGGGACGGGGCGGACCTATTTGGCCAACACCCCTGCAACGGCTAACACGGCAGCTAAGGCTCATTTTCGGGTTTCACTAAGCCTCGGAAACACACCATCCTGCCGAACTAATAACGGTTATTGCTGAAGCTTCTTCGAACATCGGCCCCTAAAAGGGCCCTTGAGTTGTCTTGCGGAAGAATCTCAATAAATTGATTGGTGGCTTGGTTATTCCCCGCGTGCCGCTAGGTTCGAGCGTGCAGGTTGTCGTGGGAAGTCTTGGCCGATCCGGACTCCCGGGACCGTGAGAATACGAAGTTCTGGAACGTGCGTGACCCTGCATGTTGAATTGCTTGGCTGACGTTTGACAGCCAGTGGTGGAAATCCATTACACGATGCTGGGAGGTTGAGAGGCAATGATTACGCAGTACTCCAACCCGTTCTCCTAAAGACCAGCCACTTCTTGCGACAATCCCACGAAAGCCTCAGGTGTTATCGCTGTTCGGCGTAGAAAGGGGTTTATCAGCGCCTCCACTAAGCCTCTTAAGCCTCTAACCTAGAATATCGCAACGGAGAGTATCCACAAAGGGTGCAGCATTTGAAGATTAAGTTTAGACATCACACTATCTCTGGTTTATTTGGACACTCAAGGAGGGTATTACGAGCATCTTAATGCTGCCTCCTTCAAAAAAGAAATCTTACGACCTAATTTGGGACGGGAAAGCTGCTGGTGTCCATGAAAGGCCACAGAAGGGGGAGGGGAAAACCACTCACTAAGACATGGTAGTGTTGATACGTGCTCCGAGTGAGAGCGTGAGAGATGTGCAGGTGATAATGGTGAATTAAGACTGAATTGGAACAAAAGGCAGCGAGTCTAAGTAATTCAAATTTAGATCCTCAATTTCCAAGTTTAAATACCCCAGGAGAGCAAGGTCAGACCGCCTCGTGGGTTTATGGACCAGGGAAAGAAAAAACGGGGATCTGAGAACGTGGTGCACAGTGTCTAAAAGAAAGAGGGTCTAAAGTCGTACGACATTGAGTAAGATAATCAAGTCAGAAAGATAGGCAGCCAAAGAAGACGGAGTGTGCTGATAGTCAGTAGAATGACACACCTTTCATGACGACCCAGCATATCCTAGAACATGCTGCGGTGAACTCCAGTGGGAAACAATGCGGTTATGACTTCACATACTTTGGAAAACAAACCTGGTTGGCATGAAGGAACAGGCTACCGTTCTATTCTAGTTGAGCCTGAGATGGATGGAGTCTGACGGAAGGAATAAGGAGCTTCCGTCGAGTCCACACCGAATTGCACTAAATTTCTCTCCTCTAGCTGATGAACTTGACAAAAGCTTCGCTAACCTACACCTTGACTGATAAACGAAAGAAAATAACAGTCCAGCGATCCTATGCCTGGGCCAAATTCCACTGCACAGCGATCCGTTTTTCTGATCTTTCCATCTTTCTCGCCACAGATGTGTCTGCAGTATCTCTTTCTTCTAACCGAACCCTATTTTTCCAAAAGGATTACTCAGAAGTGTTCTTTTTCTGACCGCTGAAGAATCTCTCATCTGAGCACTTCCGAAAGATGCTGTCAAAGCCCAGCCCGTCCTCTCAAGATAGTTCAGCCAGAAATGACCAGTCTCCTAGCTCTTACGCATATACGTAGACGGAAACGGGAAGGAACGTAATCCACTCTCGTTCAACCTATTCCGTGTCAGCTAATAACCGAGCTTTCCGGTGTACGTCGTAGACTTTCCACCAATCATCAATGCCAACAAAACACATCTCAATCACGTTAGGTGGCGACTGATGAGGTATATAAAACACGAATTGAGTAGGCCCGGCATATGAGTTTCAAGTCCATAGCCACAATTTTAAGGTTATCTCCATTCGGGAGGACGCTGGCAGGCTAAAATCATCGCATCGAAGCGGGAAGGGCCTGACCCAACTGGAGCTGGACCTGGCTAGAGCTTGGGTAGACTGACGGTTTTCTGTAACCCCAATTGACAAGGGTGTCTTGGCTGGCCAGTATGCGAGACAATTGTCGGGCAACGCATTTGTTCGGCAGTCGTTCCTAGAGGAGAGGAGATCATTATTGGTCGAATACTACCTATACATTGTGCATCTTACTACTTAACTCGGAGACGAAACTCAAGCACACCAGAATCCACTTTCGTTTCTAGAGCTGAGATCTTGCTGCTTTAGGCTGAGCTGCCGCTGAGTGACGGTCGAGTAGCCCGGAGCTCGGGCTGAGCTTGGGCTGAGGTGCAACAAGGGGCCTATTTCTGGGGTCGCAGACCCCTGCAGAAACCCAGATCCGGGTCCCTGCACTCAAGATGCCCTAGAATAGCTCGAAAAAGACAGTACGGCAGACCAACTTCATTGAGGCGCTTCTCCAACCCATGTGAAGATGTGCAGGATCTTGCGTCCCGTCTCCTATCAGCACTTCAAACTCTCCGCGCCACCCGAGTTTTACCTTCAAAGACCAGTCATGGCGTCTCAAGAAATCTTCTTAGAATTCTTTTTACTGCCGCCTCTGTTGACTTTAATTTCGACCGCGCCAAACCTCTCCCGATATCATTTTTCGCAAGTATTGAACGGAGATATATTCGGCGATGGCTATAACTAAGCAACAGGATAGGCCTTGGATAGGTACAGAATCGCCAGGCAGAGGACAATTTCAATTGCAAAAAACATAGTCGCCATCTCGTACCCAATGGGGAAATGGGGTGCTTCGCCCGTGTCGTAAATGAGCAGAGGCACCCAGGCTTGAAACGTGAATGCTGCAGTTTCCACAACACCGATGACAAGCGCACGATGCTCGGCTGAATACGACAGGAGCTCGTTGATCCAAGTGATGATGAGAGCACCAGCACCGGTTTCGCAGAACGTGAGCAACCAGCCCGCCATCATGGCAGCCTGATTATTCTCCGGCCACACCGATAGAATGATGGTGCCAATCATGGACACTAAGCAAGCCACAATGATAAGCGGCCATCGCAACCCAATTGCGTCTGAAGTCCAGGCGTAACTGAGAGTGAAGATGATTTGAAGTCCGTATCCGGCGCTGGGAATAATGTTGACTTCCTCTGTGCTCCACCGACCCATGTCCTTCAGCCAGAGGTTGAAGTACGAGTAGATTTTGATCCCGAGAACGTGGGCGATGAAGATGGCGCAGAACATGTAGACATGCCAGGTTGAAAGGACACGGCGTATAATCTTCCAGGTTAGCTTCTTCATCGGAGCGCGACCGTGTTTCAGCATTCGATCATTGGCCATTTGGAGGTCGTCAGGCTTGAGCCAATAAGCCTTGGAGGAGGTCGGAGAATCGGGGAGAGCCCAGTACCCATATAGACAGACGGGGATCCCAATGATACCTAAGGATATGTTAGTAACGTATTGCTACAAGAACTCGAATGGACATACCATCAAAGATAAAAAGCCATTGCCAGGCCCTCAATCCACTTCGTCCGTCCATGCCAGAATAAAGAGCGGCTTGAAGGTACCTATTCAGCATGTAAGTGAAGTCCAGCTTCCTTCAGAAGGCAACCAACCCTGAAAACATTTGAGCAGCACTAGAGGACGCTTGGAAAATACAAGCCCGCTTGCCCAACTCCATGGGGGTATACCAACTACCCAGGAGCGTCATCACGCCAGGATACGCCGAAGCTTCGAGCAGGCCGACAACGAAACGAAGTCCACAGAGAGTCTTGACGTCCTTGGCGCCTGCCATGCCCATGACGATGAAGCTCCAGATAAGCTCAGCAGTCGGTAGCCATATTGAAGGACGGATCTTGGTGATAATGATTTGTGAGGGCAGCTGGCCAACGATGTACCCGACCGTCCAGAAGGTACTCAGGTAGTTGAGGTCGTTCCCAGTCATCTCGAGATCTTCCTTCATACCGGAGACGTATGCATTACTGACCTGCATGACGGTTGGTCAGCCAGGATCAACCTCGCAAATGATCGGTCTCCTATGGATAAGCAGATTTTACTTACATTAGTCTGGTCTAGATATTTGACGAAGTAGGCGATGCAGCAGTACGACAATATCCACCAGTCAAGTTTGGCGATGAGCTTGCGTTCCTCAGGCGATTTATCGAACGTGTCCCACAGTACAGCGAGTATTCGTCGCTTCAGAGGCCGACGCTCTAGTTGTTGAGGTGACTCTTCATCGCTAGTCGTTGCCTCGTTGACGTCTGCATGTTTTTGACCTTTCAACTGCTGGCTCAAGCGGTTGCTTGCAGTCGGAGAAGTCTCCATCCTGGCGAGAGTATCGAATTGGACAACCTTGATTGTAGCAATATTGACCCCAGTAGAAAGCGGAAGAAGAGATGTCTGTCTCAGTATAACCTCCGGATATTGCCTCCATTGCGCATGGCATTCTTAAGTACATGGCGATCAGTTCACTATCTTTCGCGAGTCAAGTCAACCCCACCTAGCCATGAGAACGTGATTGATGTCGGCGATGGCGACGAGATAGGTTGGACCCAATCATTGACGTTCTCATGAACGAATTTCCAATCCCGTGCAATCCACCCGGCCCTACGAAGCGGAGGGAGACCGCTTGTTCTTGCCTGATGCGGTAAAAATAGCGTCGGGGCCTCTCCGACTGGCGGTTGGGGATCTTCAACTGCAGCCTGCTTCGGTTAGTACGAGCGGGAATAACCCGGTTTGTCTACTCTTAGTATCACGTTCCAGCTGTTCGGGGATTTGAACTAATTGCTTATATGACAGGGTACCCTTTACGGGTACGGACCGATTTGGTCTCAATAGGCTCTTCCCCGACCACGTTACCTCGCCTAAACACTTAATTAAACAATATTGTTCAGAATACGCTTCACCTGGCTACTGCATTCATCATGCCGACCGAACAAGAAGCTCTCGTCATCTACCAGTCATCCATCCACTTCGACGGACTTAACATTTGCAACTGGTCCCGCGACATCTTCGAGGCCTGGCATGCTGGTGGCATCACTGGCGTTTCCTGCACATGCGGCCTCTGGGAAGGCCTCCGCGGCAGCCTTGCCAACGTAGTTCAATGGAAAGAGTGGTTTGAGGAGCATTCGGACCTCATCGTCCAGGCACACTCCGTCAAAGACATCCGCGAAGCCAAGAAGTCCGGCCGCACTGCCGTGCTCCTGAGTTGGCAGAACACCGCCGGGATCGAGGACCAGCTCTCTTACCTGCGAGTATTCCGCGACTTGGGTGTACGCAAGATGCAACTCACGTACAATACGCAAAACTACAGTGGTGCTGGATACACGGAGTTCAAAGACTCTGGCTTGACGGGTTTTGGGCAGCAAGTCGTGGACGAGATGGCCAAGTTGGGCATCGTATGCGATTTGAGCCATGTCGGCCCCCAGACTTCGGAGGATGTCATTAATTATGCTCCAGCTGGGAAGCCTCCATGCTTCTCCCATATCCTACCTGGCGGACTGAAACAACACCCTCGCAACAAGGATGACCGCTTAATCAAGCTGCTGGGTTCCAAAGGCGGCTTCATCGGCCTAAGCCAGTTCGGTCCACATATGGCCAAGGGCAACGACAGCACGATCGACGATTACGTGGATGCTCTGGACTACGTGATCAGTCTCATCGGCGAGGACTCAGTGGGTGTGGGCTCGGATGCAAGCGAGGACCATGGGCGGCCAAGTGACTTTATGGCCTGGTGCAATAAGGACAAGGGTTATGCCAGACAACTCACTCCTTGGGGTAGTCAGAAGGTCGTTAAACCTTTGGGCAAGCTCGCGGATCGGTCCCAACTAGCGGTTTCAATGGCAAGGAAGGGTTGGGGAGAAGAAAAGATGAAAAAGGTCCTTGGGGAGAACTGGCTTCGATATCTGGAAAAGATCATTGGTGCGTAAGATTAGACTCAAGATAACAATTACAAGGTTTCGTTGTTATGTGCATACAGAAAGGTTCCTTTTCGCAGGCAAGATCGGCGCTACCTGTTCAAGATTTTTATGAAGACGCGTATGTCGATATCTCGGTGTGGTCTCCAGGGGATACTGTAGTGAATAAACCTCGCACTAGCCTCCCACTCAGCTAACTGATCTCGAGATAACTGGATCTTGGATGTTGTAAGCTCTCCCATTCTGGACTGGCCGCCATCTAGTCGTTTCTGGATGCATTTTATGTTGTGTCTTATTGACCTCGCTGATGCTTTTCTGGAGCTTCACGTAGCCTCTAATTCGTAAGCAGGACCTTTTAGTCGCTATCCCAGCTGAGGAGGGACAAGACTACCTACTCTTGTTCCTCCCCATCATGCTAAGCCCGAGCTGTCGTTGGTTAGAAAGTCTTCTCCCTCCGCATAAGCCACTCAAGACTAACTCACGCCAAACAGCATTCATGAAAATGGTTCTTGCTCTCATCAAGAAACACAGAAGATCAAGAATCTATCACCAGACCGAACTCTGCCTGGTGATTTCGCTGGCAACTACTCTAGCCATCAACCAAATGAGGCGCAGTTGCGGCATGCCACGCCACAACTGGGCGACCCTTTGGTCTATTGATTTCCGGTACAAAACATCTTGAACCTTTTTATGGCTGAACGCCATGCGGGGTATTTCTGCCTTTCCTAACCACCTTTGTCCATCTCGCGCCGCCTTGTCTCTGCGCACAGCCTCAAGCAGTCTCTTTAAATTAGTAGACTTGGGCTCTCCCGGATCCCGAGAAACTTAGACCTCTACATCTCCCCTAAAACAACCAGTATGCAGATCAGGTACGAGGTTAAAATCCCAAAATGGCCTCTCTGCGAACACGAGCCCGCCTACACTTCCCTTGAGAGCCACTCGCCTCAATGCAGTAACTGTGATGTGCTGCATCAATTAGCCGGCTTATGTTATGACCTTCACTTCCGGGCGCAATTTGAGAATACCACTCGATTAGACGAGTTGGTACGTGAGGCACCAGATGCCAAGAACATCGCATACCGCATGTTGCCAGGCCTCAAGCAGGAAATCAACAACACAACCAGCACACATCTACGCATATCCTTCTGGTTATCCCGAAGTCGGGATAAGGAGGAAGTCTTCAAGTGCTTGATTGAAGATCTGGATGCCCGTGTTTCGTTGCAATGGCCGTTTGTACAGTTTTCTGACTGTAAGTATGTCACAATTCAATACCGGCTCAGTCTCAACTCTGAACTTTTCCAGGGCCCGGGAAGACAAAGCTTGCTAGCCAGCAAATTCTACTCCAACAATGGCTGCGCAATAGCTGTGCCAAGTCATCGGGCGATATGTACCACCAGTTCCCAATGCCATCGATTAGAGCAACCACTGATGCACCATACTTGCCGACAAGACTACTGGACTTGATCCCAGAGACCCTGCCGTGGAAAAAGTCCAACGGTGGCTTTCAGTTCGAGCTCGATCTACGGCTCGTGACACCTCAAAAGAATGCGACTGGATACTACATGACGCTCAGCCACAGATGGGGAGATGAGCATCAACTCAAGTTAACGTCAACAACCCTGGTTCAGTTTAGCAGAAACATCACCTTCCGCCACCTACCAAGGACGTATCGTGATGCTGTCGTTGTGGCGAGAACTCTAGGTTTCCGATATCTTTGGATCGACGCACTTTGCATCATACAAGATGATCAGGCAGACTGGCTCCAAGAGTCCAGCAGAATGGCTGCCGTCTACCGCAACTCATGCTGTACCATTGCCGCACACGCAGCGCTCCATGACAATGACGGCTTCCTCCAGCGAAAACGTCCCGGGCTTTTCAAAAAGCATAAAATAAAAAGCTTTACGGACGAGGTATCCAATAGCCCTTTAAGCAATAGGGGTTGGGTTTTCCAAGAGCGCATCTTGTCCCATCGACTCCTGCATTTTACGCGAAGAAACATCTTTATGGAGGATGCTTCGGGTGTCAAAGTGGTCTGCAGGTGTATTGCCGTGCCTGAGGCCTACGCCCCATGGACCGACAACAAGTACAACATAGAAGACAGTCTTGCAAACGAAGTCCAGTGGTGTACGCTAGTTGAGAAGTTCACCCAGTGTCAACTCACACATGACACGGACCGGCTTCCCGCCGTTGCTGGCTTGGCTAACTTCTGCGGCCAGCTGAACAAGGACGACAGCTATATCTGGGGTCTTTGGGGCAGCGTATTCCACCAGGGACTTTTATGGACATTAGCCTCGGAGCACCCACAGCATCTGCTCTACGACCACCATAGGATGGGCAAACCTCCTTCGTGGTCTTGGGGAAGCTGGTCCGGGGCTATTAAGTTTCCCACTCATGTCGCTACATGTGTTCCGGAATATGCCATTGTGAACAACGATGGAAACGTAATTGATAGCACGTCTAGCTGTGTGTCGCTCAAGCTTACCGCAGTCGAGTGGCACGATGTCATAGCAACACGAACTAAATATGTCTACAGTACTTCTAGCTTTGACCGAGCACTCAAGACGAGTTACAGGCTGAAGATTCCCTGGCTGTCGTGGATGTGTCTTGACGGAGAACAAGCTTCGCAAGTCCGTTACCCCAAAATCATGTTGGCTCTGATTGCGCACAACGAAGAGGAGGAAGCAGTCATGGAAGAACGGAATGGCTCAGAAGTTATGGCGGTCAAATTTCGCCACATGTATTATTTTTTGGTGCTATGCGAAGCGTCGGGAGGTAGAGACCAATATCGGAGAGTGGGCATAGGGGCTACACGGAGCAAACAGGTGTGGCAGGATGTAGAAAGCAGGATCATCTGTCTTATTTAATTGGCATGACTAGGTCCTTTTAGTTGAGACTTTTTTCTTTCACCGCTTGAAAGGACTTCATGTCGGTCCAGGTGCGCCCATCCGCGATCTGGTGGGACTGGATCTGTACGGCGGAATTGATTCGCGCGGGGTGGTACTGCCGCTGTCCACGGCGTTGTCTTCGTTGTCTAGTTGGTCCGTTAACGAGCGCTACTCTCGACTCAGATCTCATCTAGGGTCTCTTGCCGTCATTTTATCCCATTTCCTCTGGATTTTAAGTCGATTGGGAGAGTGACGTTGTGGCAAAGTTGTCGTCGTATAGCTGTGGAAACTGAGGCCAAGCTTCCCAACGATTAGCAGGCGAATCGGTCGGCTGGAGGACCTCGTGTTTGGTCTGATGACATAGCGACAAAAGATGGCCTTTTCCACAAACCCGTGTCGGGTGAAAGACTGTGATAGGTTCGGCCGCCGTCGCCTCATATCTGAGGTTATGAAACACAGAGAGAGCCATGTTTGCGGACGTTACTCAAGTAACTACGGTGGTGGAACTGCAGATCTCTCTCCCTTCAAAAGATCCGAGAGCAAGATTTCGCCCTCAATCACAACACTTTTATGGGTTCATTTTCAGTGTTGTCCTCGTCAACATAAGGGTCCATTAACTGAGGCCATTCATCATGCCGACCAAGCCCGTCCTCATCATCGGCGCTGGAGTTGTGGGATTGACTCTCGCCTGCGGCCTGAACGAGGTACCATCCATTGCCCCATCCCCACCACAAATACGAAGTCCCCCACTTTCACCGTATAGATGTATCACGTACTCACCAAGTCGAAGGCTGGCGTCCCGTTTGAGGTCTACGAACGTGACGGGCATGTTGCGGCCCGCGGCCAAGGCTGGGCTCTCACGCTCCACTGGGTGCTGCCCTTCCTGAGAAAGCTCCTGTTGCAGGAGACCTTGAAAAAGATCGAAGCCGTGCAGGTGGATCCTGACGCCGACCGCCACGGGACGGGTACTATTGTCTTGATCAATCTCGAGACACTGGAGCCCAAGCTCCGCATCCCGGCCGGTGAGCGCCTGCGAGTCAACCGCGAGAAGCTGAGGAACGTGCTGCTAGAAGAGGTGAGCGACCTGGTGCACTGGGGCAAGCGCCTGACGGCGATCGAGGAGGGCGATGACGGCGTCGTCGCCTTGTTCGAGGATGGCACCAAGGCAGAGGGCGCTGTTCTCGTCGGCGCGGAGGGGAGCAACTCGCGAACTCGGAAGTTCCTGGCCCCTGAGGCGTATCGCAATGTGCAATTGCCAGTGCGATGTGTTGGGTGCGCTGTGGACTTCACGGCCGAGGCGGTCAAGCCGCTGAGACAGATCGACCCTCTGCTATTCCAAGGGTGCCACCCGGCGAGCGGTAATTTCCTCTGGGTCAGCATGCTCGAGACGCCGGGCATCAACGGCACCAAGGGGACCGACGACGAGCGGTATCGCGTGCAGATCAACATCTCGTGGCCGGTGGAAACGCCAAGCGACGAAGTCAAGCCGACCGACGTGGAGAGACTGGCAGACATGAAGCGGCGCGCGGAAGAGTTCAACCCCGTGCTACGTGATGCGGTGCATGCAATCCCGGAAGGGTCAGAGATGCGAGAGATCGTGCTACAGGATTGGCCTTGCCTGGAGTGGGACAACCGCGGGGGCAGAGTGACTCTCGCCGGCGATGCAGCTCACGCCATGACAGTGTATCGGGGTGAAGCGGCCAATCATGGGATTCTCGATGCATATTGGCTTTGCGGGAGGTTGGGTGGAATATACAACCGAGGGATCGACATGAAAGCAGGACTCGACGGGTACGAGGCGGAGCTGAGAGAGAGGACGAGCGCGGCGGTGCTGCTGAATCGACAAGCGTGTCTAGAAGCGCACGACTGGGCTGGACTGGGCGAGAATTCGGCCGTGTTGAAGGGATCGTAGACGCAGACTAAGAAATGGTGAACTGTTTTAGTCGTGGGGAATGACATTTCATTTCCCCCGCAAACACATGGCCATGCTCGCTCAACCCTGCCGGCTTGCTGCACGAACGGGGGAACCGACTCGGTTGGGACGGATGAATGATCTGTTTTCGTCCCGACTTCCCCTCAATCAAGGATTCCCCTCAAAGTAGACTATCTGTACTTTACCTTTGCAGACATCCTCTCAATCAAGACGACCGGTGGCAGGTAACTTTCACCGTGAGGTTGGGTGAAAGCTAAAATAAAAATAAAAATAAACGGCCTGAGGAGGTTGGGTAACGCGGGCAACCAGAACCAGACACAACCACAACCACAACCACAATGGACGGAGGGCTGCTGAGTCAAATTCTCGGCGTCGTTGCTATTCTCCGATGGATCCGCCATAGTGGAGAGGGTTGACGTCTGGAGGTTGGCGCCGGTTATTCCGTCACACTCGCTGATGATCAATGCTGACTCGGTCCGTCTCCGTTCTCCCGTCTAGTCGGTCTCTTCGTAGTCTAGCCCGCCAGTTGGATGTTCTTAGGCAGAGCACACAGGCAGTGAGTGAGCCCGCCAAGTGCCAAGCGAACCGACGACGGGGACCTGAGACAGGGCGACTCGCACGGGCTTGGTTAGGTGCATTCTGACAAGAACCAGGGGGGCCATTTTTAAATAAGGGTGATCATCACAAGTGCCAAAGTCCCCGAGTCCAAAAGCCCTCAGCTCATACTAGTCCGTAGGGCTGTTGTTCATCCAGGGGCCTCGACTTCTGGAAACCCCAGCCTCACAATTTGCGCTGGTGCAGCCGGGGCGCTCGATGGCATCAGCCAAAGTCACGCCAGGACTTTGTGCTGAAAACCGTCAGCTTCCCTCCAGCCTATCACCGCCAGCTTCGGGCAGACTATTACGGGGCCAGGCTTCCCGCTGACATTTGCCAAGGGTCCCGTTAGGCGGTTTGCGGTTAGGACCAACCCCGAAGACCCTTGGTCGGGATGAGATCATGAGCCACCGAGTAAGACGGCTCTTGGCTGCTTTGGGCACCTCCCTGGGGTTCAATACGAACTAGGGATGAGCGCTAACGGAACACGAGTCCGTATGCAATTTCTTAAACCATTAAAAGAAGGCTGAGTCCCTCTCAGCCTCCAAATAGACGGGGGGACGAACGCTCTTTGCCTCTGCCTTTCTCAGCGTCTCGCCATCTTCAGTGTTCACGAGCGGCCCTTTTTTGTTTCGTATCGTCCTGTCCGCTGATCGCCAGACCATGAGCAATCAGTACTAGTTTGTTCTCTGGGCCCTTTCCTGCCGTATTCTCCTTTTAGCCACTCGTTTCTTCTCGGTTTATTCCTCGGTCCCGCTTCTTCCGCCTATTGAGCGCCTTTAATCATCACCCCCTCTCCTCCATTGTCTCGACTCTCTGCTTTTGTCAATCCCATTTGCTCCTGGACAAACGCAGTTTGCGACTCGTCAAACTATTCAAAACCATGCATACAGTCACACGTCTATTAACGGGCCTGGCCCTTGCTTCCGGTGCCTTCGGCCGAGTCAAGTACCTGGTGTGTAGATGCCTCCCCGGGAACCCTCCATGTGCAACATACTAACCAATATCCCAGGGCGTCGCCATTCCTGGCATTGATCTTGGCTGTGATATCGATGTACGGCCTCTGACCTACCCCAGCCCCCAGTTTCAGCCGCTGACCCAAACAACAGGGCAGCTGTCCTCTAGATACTGTCGAGCTCCCCCTGACTGAATTCGGGGGCGGCGATGGCGCAGGCCAGATGAAGCACTTTGTGGAAGACGATGGCTTCAACGTGTTCCGACTTCGTAAGTCCCTTACTGGGTTTGGTCACTGCACGTAATCATGTTCTGACTCGGGATACAGCCACCTCTTGGCAGTACATTGTCAACCACAAACTCGGCGCTGATCTGGACGAGACGAACTTCGGCAACTACGACAAACTCATGCAAGCTTGTCTCGACACGGGCGCCTACTGCATGATTGATGTCCACAACTTTGCCCGCTGGGACGACGGCATCATTGGGCAGGGAGATGTTTCAGACGACGACTTCGTCCAGCTCTGGGTCCAGCTTGCCAAGAAGTACGGCAAGAACAACAAGGTCATCTTCGGCCTCATGAACGAGCCCCACGACCTGGACATCAATCTCTGGGCCCAGACCTGCCAGAAGGTCGTGACGGCCGTGCGAAAAGCCGGCGCCAAGTCCAACATGATCCTCCTCCCGGGCACCAACTTTGCGAGCGCCGAGACCTTCGTGTCGACCGGGAGTGCCGAGGCCCTCGACGCCATTTCCAACCCCGATGGCAGCAAGGACAACCTGTACATGGATCTCCACAAGTACCTCGACGAGAACAACTCGGGGACCTTTTCCGAATGCACCACCGACAACGTCGAAGCCTTCAAGACCGTCGCCACCTGGTTGAGGAAGAACAAGCGCCAAGCCATGATTTCGGAATCAGGGGCGTCTTTGGAAGACTCGGTAGGCCACTCGCTTCTAGTATGTTATATGAATGAGACTAACCACTCGTAGTGCATGGAGAAGTTCTGCACCCAAAACGAGTTCATCGCACAGAACTCCGACGTCTTCGTGGGCTTCGTCGGCTGGGGAGCGGGCAGCTTCAAGTCCGACTACATCTTAACTCTTACGCCTGAATGGGTCGACGGCTCTTATGTTGACAATGCGTTGATGAAGCAGTGCATCATCAAGCCATTCATCAAGGATGCGCCACCCGAGACGACAACTTCATCTTCGAGCAAAGCTTCCCGCACCAAGGCACCTCACTCCAAAACATCCGACTCGGAGTCCTCTACCACCGAAGTTGTAACGACATCAACCAAGCGGGTGTTTAAGGAGGAGACGGAGGCCACGGTGCCTCACGCCAGCGCAACCGAGCCCCCGACCAGCAACGCTTCGTCTTCAGACGATGACGAAGACAAGGATTCAGGAAGTGCTCAGAGCCGAGAGTCGTTTGCCGGAGGCTTGATCTTGGCCGGCCTTGCGTTGTTTCACACTGGCATGCGTTTCCTTTGATTGATATATTGCATGGAGTAGACTTGAAGGATTCACGTAAATAGCTTAACTATAGACTAATAATGGCATAATTACAGTAGCCTAATACAACAAGAGTTAAATATCATCTGAGGAAAGGCGCGGTTTCTACATGGGTTGCAAGCAGTTCGCATATTGAACGCAGATATTACCTACCGTGAATACTGCTGTTAAATAGGAGTTCGGCTTCTTCGTCAAGGCGGGCAATACCAGCCAGGTTCAATTAACAAATAGGATGTGACATGCTTGAATTCAAAAAGTCTAAACTCGTATCAACTAGATTAGATCTTTCGGCAATCTTTTGCGTTGATCATAGGGACCCTCTTCATCATGAAACCATGATCAAGTTGAGAACGGCCCAACCCCTCATCACGTCCTTGGAATGGGCATACATCAACAGAAACCGTGGACAAGCGTGTATCCTGATAGTCCAATATATAATTAGCTTCTGATGCCCCCTCAAGTTTAGGACCCATGCTTACCCTTCACCCTATCCCGTAAACACCATGGGGAGCGTTTAGGCGCAAAGTCGACCTCTGCAGATCCATTCGTCGCCGATCTTGGTGCAGGAGCATTGCCTCGCCTCAACGCTCCCCCTCTTCTCCAACTCTCCCTCGGGGATGAAGTCCTTGGGGCAGAGTCGGCCTCTGCAGATCCACTCGTCACCAATCTTTGTGCAAGAGCATTGTCTGGCGACCAGGTCTTTCTTGGGGGACGGGGCTGCCACAGCCAGGGCAGCGAACAGGGTGAAGGTAAAGAGGGAGAGCTTCATCTTTGAATGTTTCGTTGTGGTGTGATGTTTTTGTTTGTTGTGTTTAACACGACTGGGAAGGCGAGAAGAAGGTCGAGATTTATATAAATCCTCCAGCTCATTGTGTCGGTCTCATCTTACTGCCAACGTAGCATACTCCCGATGGCCCGACCAAAAGAGCCTACAGGTTTCCTCATACAGCTGTTTTTGAGGCCGGATCTCGGTCGATAACGTGGCACTTTTGAGAAGCCTCTCGCGCCTGTGCCTCTAGACTGCAGGGCTATGCCACATGGAGCAGGTCCAGGAAAAGCCCTACCAATAGCATGATGCCGTTGCTTTCCGACTATAGCCTCGTATGCAGACATCCGTCTATGCCAAGGATTATTTTCAACGATTGGGCAAGTTTAAGCCTGTTTCCTTCGTCCTTACGAACTGTGCGTTGATTACATGGTTACTAACCTAGAATAAGAAGGTTAATCCCCAGCTCATAATAATAGTTGGATGATGACTAGATTACTTCGTGTATCGGTCTCAGAACACTTTCCTGTTCAGGGTGATTCGTAAAGTGTGACTAATGATATAAGTACGCCACGGCAGAGTCTGAAATAGGGATCGAACAAACACAATGAGGCAAGACTGTTATTATGCTATGATGTTCTCGTATAGCTCTGTGTTCAGAAGCGTCATGGTGTGTATTTAATTAAAGAATCTCTAAACGTTATAAGAAGCACCGTTTGATATGGGTTTAACCCCTCAAGGGAAGCATCGGTTCCTTTCTTCAGAAAACAATTCTTGACGCGGAATTTGCACACTCACACATAAAATTGCCGAAGTGCTCGTTGAATTGAGTCTTCTCATAGTTTGCTCGAGATTCTCTTCTCCTTTTCTCCAGCCTCGCTGGCGAACGTCGGCGGGTTGTAGTCTATCGGCTGCTCTAGCCGTTTGATCATCCTGTTGGCTGCCTTCCTCGGATTCATTCCATCAGCTGTCGACGAGTTATTAGCCAAGTACTCTTAGTTCACCGTCTCTTGTCACTCACCGTAGCCGATGAACGGAATGGCACTGCGGTACCCCATCATGTCCACGATCTTCTTGGGAATCTCGCCCGACAACGCGCGTCTAGGATCGACTGCCATCATCAAGTTCTCCAGCGGCCGAATGTATGGTTGGCAATACTGAATCGTGGCCGCATGTCTAGGCATCGAGCTACGGTTTGCGCCGCCAGAGTGCCACGTAGTTCCTAGAAAGTATATGACACTGCCGCGTGGGCACACCGCCGGGATGGCCTCGTCGTCTTTTCCAAGGCGATCGCTTCCCCACTTATGGCTCCCTGGGATAATTCTCGTTGCGCCGTTGAGTTCGGTGTAGTCGTCTAGTACAATCATTGTCGCGGCCGTGACTGGTGGTCTCGGTCGCGGCAGGCGCGTGACGGCGTCGTCGTGATGCAACACCTGGTTCTTCTCGCCTGGGTTGATTACGATGGTCTCCATGATATAGATAAGATAATCATCATCCAGGAAGAACTCGTTCAGTGCGAGCACCTGAGGCAGAAGGCAGAACTTGTCGAAGACTCGAGTCTTCCCGAGCAGGGCGAAGATTCGGTTCGTCTTGAAGCCGTCGAACGAGTCGCGCCCTACTTTGGGCGCGGCGCCGTGGAGTCTATCGATCTCGGCGATTGCCTCGGCAGCCTCCGCATCGGTGAATGCATTCGGAATCACCACGTAGCCATGTTCCAGGACGTGTTCGACGTATGATCGAAGTGCCGGGTCGGACGGCAAGGGCTTGCTTTTCCGCTGGTAGAATTCCCCAATGACGAGATCTGTCCCTTGGGCATCCTTGCTTCCTGGGGTTGTTTTCATTGCGACTGTGATCACTCGTGCGACTCAATCCTACAGCAATTCCCAAGAATTAACATCTGGAGTGGACCTTGAGAAGTAAGCCCTCATAAATACCGGGTTGTTCTTGCTAGAGCCGTCAGCTGCCGTGACGCGTAAGCTGATATAAGCCCCCTCGTCGAAAGAGGAAGCGATGGGTTAGCGCTGATAATGATGAATAAGAAGGTTATATATATATAGTTCATGTCTTACTTCCGCCCGGCTATTTGAATACCAGAAAAGGGGTGACTAAACAGACACACGGCATTTCAATCCACTAATTCCATGTTTTGGCATTCACATATGCAATTCCGGCTGAAACAATGCAAGCCATTCAAGTAGACAGACTCTGTGTCACGTTGCTCATGGAAATCGTCGAACCAAATCATTCTTCACACGCGAATCTTCTTTGCAAGGACAGCGGCAGGGATCGCATCGGGCTCGTGCTACAAATGCGCGTTGATAAATAAATAAAACCGTCAGATTAGCATGCCATTTTGAGTTGCACGCAGTGTCACGGCGACCGGGGGTTTTGCACCGTTAAAGACGGATCACCGTGAATGCCGCGAACATCAATAAGAGATTAGCATGTCGCGTTTCATGTTATTGTTTTTCTCTGTCATGGCAAGCCCAGTCAAATGCTCAGCCATTATAACAACAGAAATTCCATTTCTTAGGTCAGGGCACACCTAGATGTCGATCCTCAACACCTTCGCTGCCTTGTGTCGTTCTCGCAAGCTTCGGATTCAGACATGGGCACACTGCAAGACGTCGAGACGGACCGCCGCTATGAATGGCGCAAGACACCCAATCGCCTCTGGCAACGCAATATAGACGAGGCAGAACGATTCTATGTCTCGATTTGCCGAACACCGCAAGATCCCGACGCCGCGTCTTTTCCGGTTACGTCCTCTGCCTCATTCGCCGTCCTCATCCCTGAGAACGGCGATCCGAAGGTCGTAGGCCGCGACGTCGAAAACGCCTTGCGCAGTGCCTGGGTGGCACTCCGTGGCGAGCATCCCATGCTTGGCTCATGGATCCAGTACGATTCCGAAGCTGGGGACTGGAAAAAGGTCTACTCTTCGTTTCATGACTCTGAAAATTACCCAATCGCCCAAGAAAAATGGTTGTCCCAGACATTCTTGACTACCCAGTCAAAGTCATGCCGGGAATGGTCCGGCAACGACTACGTCTTCAAACTTCCGACATTGGCCGTAGTCAGGTCGCTCCCAGAACAAAACGAGTTGGTGAGCGGCTCGGTCTATCTGCGATCCCCTCATGACATGATCGCGGGATTGGGGTTCTGCAACTCCTCAACCAGCTCTTCGATCTAGCTAGCAGGGCGTATTATGGGGCCACCATCAGTCCAGTGTCATATGCTGATGAGGTCAACCGACTGGCTCCCCCTCAGCGCCTCGCACTTGGGATTCCCGCCCAGCCGACAAAGGCCCAAGAGCAACGCTTTGCTGAAATCACAGCCCAAAATGCTGCCACTCAGGCCGATAAACCATTTCTCGGCCTCCCATTAAGCGCTACAGGAGATGCGAACCGAAATCACCGTGTGTCTATCATACTTCCAGAAACGACCACGACTCGTCTCCTCGAAAATTGCAAGCTTCGCAACGTCACCATCACGCATGCTGTCAGCGCTGCTGTTGTCATAGCTCTTCGGGACTTGCAGTCCTCCAGCAACGATGCAACTGTCATGCAATACACTAATCAAGCCCTCGTAAACCTACGTCATCTCTGTCGGCCTCCCTGGGATGCGTCTGCAGTAGGAAACTATCACATGATCGCATCGCGCGCTATGGGTATCTCCATTGCGACTACGCCGTGCAAAGATACCCCAGAGGACTACGCCGAAGAATTGCTTTCCATTGCCAATCAGTTCCGTGATTATTACACGAGCGTCCGCCCCAGCCCAACAGGATTAGACCAGGATGTTCTTGTTTTTGCCCCCATGACTTGGAACTTGTTCACCCCGAAGCCAACATCCACTCCTCCACCACAATCGCAGACGGCCGCTGTGGCAATCTCATCACTAGGAAACGTGTCATCCATCATCAAGGCTGAGCGAGGTCCCTTCAGGGTCACAGATGCATGGGTTGCTGGGGGGGCTTTGAGCACGGGAGTCAGCACGTTCCTGCATGGCTGGGCGGGTACGACATGCTTTTCGGTGATTTTTAATTCCAAGTTTCACGTGAGGGGTTATGTGCAAGTCTTTCAGCAAAGAGTCTTGGAGTGTCTGGAACGCGGAATGGGGCTGCAGTGAATCACGTTGGACTGTTGGCTTTGAGAGTGGAAAATTTCTTCTGTGCAGTAATTTAAGACGCAGTGGTGGCCTCAGTTATCTTTCACTTCGAAAAGGGAAATTTCGCAATCGAATCTTATCAAGCAGCATGGCATACAACTGTTCTCAGTCAAAGTATTGGCAACCAGACCAGATGCTCTTCCGCCGCGTGTCGTCACGACCGGGCGTCGCAGCGCGTGCAGCACTCGGAATTAGACGAGCAGGCTGGGCTTTCTTCATAGCGGCTCTGCGTCGAACCGACCAAACTCTTCTTCACACCCAGGACAGGTCCAGGTAGCGATGAAAAGGAAATAAAAACACGCCTGTCAGACGTCCATCGACACCCACCCCGAGCGCGCGCCCGAAGGCAGACCGCAAACGGGGTCGAGATCATCAAGAGGAAAACAACTCTCTATACAGCAGTCGCAGAGCGACGCCGCCATCCTTTCGGATGGTGCGAGAGGACCAAGGGTATTCACTCTAGGGTGTCGAGGATATACACTCATCAACCAGGGTAGGATCTGTGGCTCTTTTAGGGAACCAAGAGGAGGTCGAATACTATAGAAATGATTCTCCTGCGGGTGGGCGTTAGCGATCTGAAGAGTGGAAAGCAGGAAGAGAGAATCGCAAAGCAGACACAGAGCGCAAGATGATGCGCTGCTGCGAGGCTGTGGATTGCTCCCCAGTAGGGGTAGGCTTACTGAAGTATTGTCGACATGAAGAAGAAGAAGAAAAAATCAAAGGAGCGAGGGAAGCAGAACTTTTATACGGTTCAGAGTGGGGCCGGCTGGAAGAAACTGGCCTGAGGCTCAACTGTCTTTCCAGGCGACGGTGGGGACAGGCGCGCTGCAAAAACCCTGAATGATCCACACCCAACCTCGTCAAAGGGCAATTACGTATGAACAAACGAATGAGAGGAGCCGTAATTTGCTTTCAAGATGCTACGCAATCTTTCGTTTCCCTATCAACCGGGCAAATGAATTCCAGTCAATCACGAGAGCACTCGGCCTTGATTTTGATCCACTCGTTGTGCAATAGGGTAGGAGAACTGACTTCTACGTCAAACACAGCTTTGTTATGATCAATCAATGTACCAGAGACGAGGTATTCATCATACATGATATACCATGTGGTAAGTAGGTCTAGACCACCGAGGTGAGATTTCTGTTATAATCTAGTCATACGTAGCAATATTGATTGTGGTACTGTACTGAATCTTTGCCTTGAAGATTAGCTTGAAATAATTGAGTTTGAAGCAAATACAACAATGCGATCCATGCTTGGTAACTAGCGTAGCGGAGTAGAAGAGAACCGTTTTCATATCTCAAATTAATGTAGTACCAATCTGGTATTGAATGTGGGTTCACTGTCCCATCGTAATTGAGCTGTTGTTGTACGACAGTCAAGGAATCGGTTTGAAGTACATAGATTGAGCCGAGACGTTTTAACGAACCCTGCAAATAACTTCTCTGGAGTCTGGACTCTTGGAAGGACTCTTTTTTAGTCTATGGAGAAACCCCCCCCCGGTTTAACAGTAAACGGAGTATGGAGTACATACGTGCAAAATAGTACGGTGGTTGGGTGGTTACCCCCGCAAAAACAAAGAGAAGCACTGGCCTTCCGATCTTAACTTGAAAAGCTAATTCGTTATGACACCATATAACTGGGCATGCCTTCTGAAAAACCTGTGGTAAGCTGCTGGAGTTCAAAAGCTTAGAGAGCAGTGTTTTCCAACTTTCGATTCACGCATATGGACTACTGAAAGTCTCGATCTCTGGCTCACCGCCTCAGGTGTGGTCCTGTTCGCGTGTGCTACGGGTGAGACCAACTCAAACGCGCTTCCTCTTTTTCGTATCGCCACATGCTGCAATGCTGAACAACTTTAGAGAAACCCCCAATCGCAAAACCAGGAGCTGCATTGGTGGGGTTGCACTTGAACATGATGCTCAGGAATCGGCAATCAGATCCGAGATACTTTCAGACAAGTATTGATCGGATAGATCTGTTGATCTCTTTGATGGCTTCTGTGGTGTTTACGTATTCCAGGTGACACTCAGGTTGAAGACATATATATGGGTTGCTGAGGCCCAACCTGTGCTTTCATCAATTGGCTTCATCTTCTGCATTCACTGTTCTTACTATCTCCATATCAACAGCTTGTTTGCTTGAATATCCTTATCTCTGAAGAAATACCTAGCGTCAAGACAGTTTTGATACGCAAGACATCTCCAAAATGCATACCAAGAGCCTCCTCATGACCCCCCTCCTTGCTGCCGGCTTGGTTTCTGCCGCTGATCCAAGCAAAGCAACTACCTTCGAGGTGCTCTCGCTTCGATCCGCCAGCCAAATCCACTTCTCCTATTTCCAGGCTGCGAAGAGTACGATCTTGCTCAACTTGCCCAACCAGATGGCAACCTGCACGGCCAAGTCCGACAATCTGGCTACTTTCAAACTAGTCAAGGGCAATTTGTATCTCTACCATGAACCGAAGACGCCTCAACAGCTGTACGTTGACCGCTCCAAAAATGGACAGGGAAGGCTTGGCTATACCACGAACGTTAGCACGGCTCCTAGCCGGTGGGAGCGCAAGGGCTGGAAGATTGATGCGAACGGTAATCTGACATTCAATGGCGCTGGTTTTATTGCCTGTCCCAATGGCGTTGATGGCTCTTGGGTTATCTGGGTCAATGCTGGCGTGAGTCAGCCGGGTGACGGCAAAGGGTGCTTGGGATTGATTGCTCGCACAACCAATGTCAAGAAGCCCAACAGTTGTAAATATACGCAGTAGGAGGTCGCACAGATGAGAGCCACATGAAACAACGCACCGTGTTAAGGGCAATTTTGGGATTTACAATGTTCTGTTGGCAGTGTTCCAAGGACAAACCCCAGCCCCTTAACCTCACAGTACATGCTGACGACGTGCGTACGATGAGGTTCTAAAAACCACTGGAAATATTTTAGGAAGCAACTCGTCTACCTAAGGCGAGGCTCGCAGTCACAATGGTGGTCCAAGGAAGGCCCCAGCGAATTTTTGTTAATTAGAGATGTATTCTGGATGGAAACGCGTACTTTGAATGGCATTGATCTGTTTGCGCTATTCCCCATGTTCGGCCCATTGTGACGCAAGGTGAATGAGGATAGTGAATGACAGCGAAAGACCATCGGTTTTGGACGAGCTGGATTAGATAGATTATAAGCCTGGAGCCTGTTGAAAGACTCGTTCTCAAGCGTTACGTTACTCCGTGCAGCCGCTTTGGAACGGGATCGATATCGGGCCTGCTCAGCACGGCCAGGTCTCCGGTCCTGCGATCGGACGGCTCCCTACTGAGGCGATGAGACGCTGTAGCGCCGGTGTGCGGGGCTAGTCTCCAGCGCGACCGGATTGTTCTGTCGCAATTAGTACCAAGGATGAGCAAACGCGACGTCTAGACAGCTTCCTACTCGGGCGATACTACCGACAGGGTTTACGTTCAACGATAGAGTACGAAGTTCCGTTAAGAGCGGTTTGACTGATTTTTCTTTTTCTTTTGAAGTGGCCATTGCGATCTACGATTGAGCCCATTGCGTGGAACTTGGCCGCCCATTGTTCTATTGCGCACCGACTTCATAGTGTAGAACGCCAGTTTGAACATCCCAATGTTCATCCCGTGGGCATAGATGAACAAGACCGAGTCGATGCAAAAGGTCCCGACGCGGCCGGAAGAACTGCCTTGATCAACCCTGCCAAGTTCACAACCCTGCTCTTCCCCCACCAAACAGCATTGATTCCATCATCCATCGTTCCCTCCATCGGCTCTATGTGCGTTAACCTTACGAGCTTGTTTGCACCACCGTCATCCTTTCACGCAACTGCCCTTGCAGCATCCAAGAAAGCAACCCTGCAATCCATGGGTGGCGGATGGGACGCTGCAGTCAATCTGGAAGGTGAGTGAGAACTAAGATCCTGGGCAGTACTTTTGATCGGCGCAATGGCGACTTCCACTGATGCCTTCACGTCAGAATTATCGCCATATCCTCAGTCCTCACACGGAAATGCCAAGATCCTGTGTACCGACAGTGTCTATCACGTGGTAGAGACAACAGTATATGTAGCTGGAGCTGCTCGCACCCAGACCAAATGATGCATCGATCAATCCTCACTGGATACGCCCTCCATCTTTGCTCATTCCTGTATCTCATAGGATCGCTTTTGCAGCAATGCGATTCACCCTTTCGACCTCGCTCTTGGTCCCGCTGGCCCTGAGCGTCGCCGCAGCTCCAAGCCTAAGCGCCAAGTCCTACGATGGATACAAAGTATTCCGCGTGAAGACACATGGAGACGAGTCTTCTATTGAAGAAAGGCTCTCCACGCTGTCCTACGAGGAATGGGCACACGAATCGCAATTCATTGACATCGTTCTCGCCCCCAACCAGCTCAATGCATTCGAGGCGCTCGGGCTCGACTCTCATGTCATGCATGAGGATCTGGGAGACTCAATCGCCACAGAGTCGTCTGCCACGCGAAAGTGGAAGCGCCAGGCAGATGACCTCGCGTGGTACGATTCGTACCACAAGTATGAGGATCATCTCCAGTATTTCGAAGACCTGCACGAACTGTTCCCGAAAAATTCGGAGATCATCTCCTCCGGAAAGTCCTATGAGAACAGAACCATTACTGGATTGCATCTCTGGGGAAAAGATGGGCCTGGAAAGCCGGCCGTGCTGTACCATGGAACGGTGCACGCCAGAGAATGGATTAGCACATTGGTACGTGGAGACGAGCCCGATTGATGATCCGTGAACACTTCGCAAACTAACATGTTTCAGACGGTTGAATACATCGCCCTGCAGCTAATTCAAGGTTACAAAGACAAGGACAAGCTTGTTCAATCGTTCTTGAATTCGTACGATTTCTACATCATTCCGATCGTCAACCCTGACGGTAAGTAAAAAACACAAATACAGCAGCTCTTTCAATTCACAACCTCTAACCGTCGCGCAGGCTTCCTCTACACCCAAACGAGCGATCGGCTCTGGCGCAAAAACCGTCAGCCTCCTCCGTCAGGGTCCTGCATTGGACGAGACATCAACCGCAACTGGGAGTTTGGCTGGAACGCCAACGCCCTCGGCGCGTCGACCAACCCGTGTTCGCAGACGTACAAGGGCGAGAAGGCCTCGGACAGTCCCGAGAACCAGGGCCTGGACAAGCTGGTCCGCAAGCTGCGCGACGGCGCCGGTATCAAGCTCTTCATCGACTGGCACAGCTACGGGCAGTACATCCTGTCGCCGTACGGCTACAATGAGACTCTCTACGCACCGGAGCTAGGCAAATGGACCAAGGCGGCGTCGCTCATCAGCGAGACGATCCGTGACAGCTCGGACGCGCGCACGACCTTTACGTTTGGGCCCAGCGGCGCGACGCTGTACACGACGACGGGCGCGGCACCGGACCATGTGTACAGCATCGGCGGCGCCGACTTTTCGTACACGATTGAGCTGAGGGACACGGGCGACTTTGGCTTCGTTCTGCCGCCGGCGCAGATCAAGCCGACGGCCGAGGAGCAGTGGGAGGGACAAAAGGTTCTGCTGGGGCTGTTGGACGAGGTGTTCTTTGATGGACGGGGACCGGCCTAAGTACGAGCATCGGGAGTAAGCGAAACACAATGTCGAAAGCAGTCGACGTGATGACAAACGATGAACAAATGCGCCACCTCACTAGAAGGGTGTTTTAGATACGAAAATCATCAATTGACTTTGTTGCTTGCCTGTTTACCACGTGGTCGTCCGGTGTCCTGCCTACACCAACTGTAATTATTGAAGCTATCCATCCGCAGATCTTCACGGGTCACCGCGCCGGATTGAGCGTTAGATCACCAATCCAGCTGACAAAGTCGGCCGTGCCAATTACCTTTGCAGCATCGCAAGCTCTCGCTCATCCGACTCGGAGTAATTGATGCCCCGATCACGAGAGGATATGTGGTGGTATTGCGATTATCTGCACTCTGTGCTGTCCCAGGCGTCTTTTACAGTACGCGAGGGAGGCTGTGTAAAACGTTGCAGAAGCGACCTCGCCCAATCGGTATAGCAACAACCTCTGGCAAAACTTTACGGAGGCCACTAGTCCCTTTGAGTCTTTCTGCTTCGGATCGCTCACCTGCCGCTGCATTGCGAAGGGGACGCTCGTACGGAGGCCTCACGGGGCTGGATGTTTGGGTCAAGCGTTTGAGAGTCGAAGCCTCGGCGCCTAGGAGGTGCTGTACGTAGCATTGGACTTGGACTAGGCCTACTGCTCAATGCGTTCTGTGCCGGAGCGCCTCCCTACCCAAAAGCGCGGCGCCTACGCTGGCTGCTCTCTATCTTTAGTCCGTTGGGCGCTGTTTCACACGCTGTCAGCGCACCTATGCCCGGCTTTGAAGTGCCGCTGGAGTTCGGAAGCCCGGCAAGCCTCGAAACGCCAACCGAATGGCATCGCCAGGGACCGTGTTAGTGCTTTTGGGGGGCGGCCGCCGTGGTCGCGGGGTAAACCAGGGTGGTGGGCTGTGTCAACAACGTTTGAGACGGAGTCGCCAAAAGGCATTTTGCAACACCCCTGTTTGGGATTCAAACAAGGCGGATGCGCGGTTGGCATTTGGGAGCACGGCGGTGTGATGTGTGCTTCAGAGGCGTTGAGTATAAGTAGGGCGTCTTGATCGTCAAAGTCAATATTAATCTGCTCAAACCAGCTCTCACACTTCATCCACAACTACAACTCAACTACAACTACAACCGCAACTACAACTTCAACCACCAAACATCCTCACCCACCACTTACAGCAAAGATGCAGCGCACCGCCCTCCTCACTCTGTCCGCCCTCACCTCTGTCCTCGCCCAGTACGGCGACAGCGGCTCCAAGACCACTGCGACAGCGGCAGCCTCCTCCTCTACATCTTCCGTCGACGGCGTCCACGTTGTCAAAGTCGGCGATGGCGGCCTCACCTTCGACCCTGAGGAGCTCAAAGCCAGTGTCGGCGATGTAGTCGAGTTTCATTTCTACCCTCAGGCACACTCCGTCGCGCAGAGCAGCTTCGACGCTCCCTGCGAGCCCCTCAACACCACCTCGTTCTTCAGCGGCCCGGTTGCCGTGTCAAGCGGGGTTAGCGACACTGTCTTCAGCGTGACGATCGAGGACGACAAGCCGATCTGGTACTACTGCGCGACGGCAAAGCATTGCCAGGGTGGAATGGTTGGTGTTATTAACGCGCCGTAAGTGCTGATTCTTCTCCCTAGCTCTGCATGATACAACGGCGCTAACATCTTCATTAGTTCGAGTACTTCGAAAACCATCAAGAAGTACGCTGAAGCTGCCGCTAAGGCGGACGACAATGTTACCCCTAGCTCGACTGGTGGCGGCACCCTCGGCTCTGCTGCCACGGGCACCTCCAGTACCTCTGCGCCCAGCTCAACAGAGAGCTCTGACACCAATGCCGGCCTCGAGGCGAGGGGAGAGATTCAATGGGGACTGATGGGCATGGGTCTGGCCATGGCAGGCCTTGTCGGAACCATGATGGTCTAAGCCGATTTTCCGTCATCGACTGATGTAATAGAAGGGGGGATGCAAGGAAAACTGTATACCGGAGTCTATCTATACCAAGCGCAATAAAATAACCTATTCAAGCAATATTACCTGAGTGCGATGCATGGCGATATGGATTTCCTTAAATGTCCTTGATAAAAATGCGTAATTACTCCCATGTTCTCGTTAGCTCGCTATGAGTCAAATTAAATTAAGAATACTCTCATGTCCAGTCCAAGCCACTGTAATCAACAGCCTGTGCTAGTGGCGCCGTTTACATGACAAGCATCTGCGGTACCCCATCGGTCACAACATAAGCAACAGTTGTTAAAACAGCCGATAGTGTCTAAGTTGCGATACAGCCCCTAACTACTGTTGCCACTACACTGGACTCTGCGGTGCTTTGCGGCTCTTAAACAACTCGTGAGACTAGGATGACAGCGGCAGCTAAAGAACTGGAAACATCATGACGCTTCTTGTTCAATGAACGGTCTAAAATACTTTAGAACACAAGAGTTGAATAATAGTTCAGGTGGACAATCGAACAATGCGAGATGTTGAGTCGAGCAATTAACTTGTTCAATATATCACTTGAACCACTTCGACCACCCATCTGAACAGTTGAGAAACGAGTTCGCTGAACTACCAATAGAGAAACAGTATAAATGCTATTCAAAACTACTCCCTTCTCAGCCTTTTCTTCTTCCCACCACAACACTCGCAACACTCGCAACAACAACACTCACACACTCCCCAATTCACCAACACAACTTAACCTACTAACTAAACTTTGACCAAACCAAGTCTTTACCTGACAAGATGTGCCACACCATTGAGACTTACCGCCGTTGCGAGGACTGCGGCTTCATCGAGCGCCCTGGGCGCAAGAACAAGGAAGCCTGCTCTGCTGTTCGAAACCGTCAGAAGTGCCGGGGCCCGACCTTCCAGGCTAAGTACGAGGACTTCGTCTGCTTTGAATGCTACCAGGAGCGCTGTCTCAAGCGCGAGAACGACTACCTCTATTAAATACTGACGAAGTGCTCGCTCTCTCGGGATGCCAAGACTGACCGGCTGGATGAGTCAAAGGATGGATGGGATATGCTGAACGGATTGGGGGAATGGATCAACAGAACTGGAGGAATCGCGGACTAGATAGGTAGATAGGTTGCCAATAGAATTCTATTTGGCAAACTCTGAAGACCACTGGATCATGTGCGTGATGGAATGTTCTCATACCTCAGGACGATACATTAAACCAGAGTTTAGGAATAGTAATCCAGAACGACCTGGGTCTCGCAATGGAAATCTTGAAGGGCCTTGGATTACCCTCACATAAGCGCGTTTATTAGCCTTCTTAATGGTGGTAGCTTGTATATGTTTCTGCTTGCTAGCAAAGGGAATGGTAATACCCCTGATGGATGAAACTCCCTTATCTATGGTTGGGGAGAGGATGTCTGAAATGTTTTCATCTAGAAGAAGGGATACGATAAGCTTAGTTTACGTCTCAGAGAAATGTGGTATTCTTCTTAATTTATCAGCGCCGTGTCAAACCAGGGTTGCGATATGTGTTCCTTTAGAGATCCAGAAACTGTGAGCTCAGGTTGTGCAGTCGCCCACTACTACCGGAGCATCCATAGCCTGATCTCACCGAGGAAAACAAACAACGTTCTCGCCTAAGGTATCGTGTATCAATTTGGATCTGGGTGGCCTGTTCATCGGATAGAAAGTCATGATGTTCGTCTTTCGGAAAAGCCCCCAAAAACTAGGCAGAGATGAACAGAAGACATCGAGTCAACCAAGTGAGCCACCCGGCGGCATTCGAACAGCCTCCAAAAAGCCGTCCGGAAAACATTCTCAGCCTGAATAGAGTGGGTACATTGAATATGGCTCTTTTTAAAAATTCCTTCTTCTATGAGAATATGAGCTGGGAAAGTCCTTCTTGTTAATCAATGGATAGCATTTTAAGAAGCTTAGAGATGTAAGGAGTGTTCCCAAAGCTATTCAGCCTCTAGACACAATTTTACCGTGATCCGTGCACTGCGTATATTAGTCTAATCTACAGAAGTGTCAATAGTCCCATACGCTGTCGTCCTTTTAGCAATTTGTGGATCATTCGGACCAATACCTAGCCGCCGGAATCCCACAGCTTCCAAACTCGGCCTTTAGCATGATTTTACCCAAAGCCGCCGTCGCTCTTGCAGTGCTGTTCTTGATGGGAGCTCACACAGGTCCTTGCAATCCAAGCCAATCCAGTCTCGACCCATCACCGACCGATCTGTCGACAACAACGACCGGAACGACATCCGACAGTATATCGAGTAGCACGACTTTGTTCAGTAGCACAGCTCTAACAACTACCACGTCAACTGCCACCTCGACCACAAGCTCAAGTGTAGCCTGTTCAACCTGGGTCGCCCGCAATCCCTTCCCCGCCGGAGCAATCTGCGGTGAATATCGTATACCAAAACCGAGGGGTTTCATCTCCTCAAAGTCGCCCACAAGTCTGATGGACTGTTTGAGAAGCTGCGTCCAGACTGGCGGATGCGTATCCTTCAACTACAGCGCCGGAGGTTCAGCGAAGCGGGATCCGCTCATCATAGTAGCTCCGGCCAGTTGCTCCCTGTACTCCGAGTCTAGTTTTGATACCGGGGGGACTAGTTTAGCCTTCTATGAGATGGGCTGCTTCCAATGTGTTGTCTGAGCTCTATTTCGGCCCCAACACAAAGTGCACGAGTGCTGCAGCAGCGACTTTGAAAACTGTATGAGGAATCAGTGCTCGGGACATCTTGATGTTCTTTATAGGACAGTGTCTACGAAATTCTCTGCACCTCTGGTCAAGACAGACGAGCCCGCGGGTCATTTGATGAGTTATTAAGAACGGGTTGGCTTTCTAAGTCAAGAGGATGTTTAAAGAAGTACCTACAGAGCCTGATGACTTGACAAGCTGTTATGTGGACATGGCATCATCTCAATGAACATAAAAGAACATGAATATAGCCATTCCAGGCTCCGCCATTATCAAAACTTGAGCTAAAAGCACTGAGATCCGCCGTGGGGCTGATCGAGGACATTGTAGGCGGTAGACATGGCAAATGATTACAAAAACAAAGGAGACATCGAAGGTCAAAAAGAAGAACATACAACAGCGAGGATTCCCCGGTCGTCACCGACCCGAGTACTAGTTCGCCCCTCACCAGCTTGACTAAGGGAGAGCGGACGGGATCCCGTATTTTCTAGTGGGTATGGTCGTATGTACGAGAAGTTCAAGGAAGAGAAATCATCAAGTCTCGATTTCTGGAGAGCTACACCTATTCTGGGTTCTTCAAAACGCCGTCGTAGACAATGGACTCTGCCGGGTACGCTAAGTCGAGAGAGCTGATAAAGGTTTAATAAGTCCTTTCGACTTCATCTTCGCCGTTGGACTTGGAGATAACCAACGTGTTCCGCTCAACTAAGAATGGCCCCCTTCCGTACAAGCACAGTAGATGAACTCTCGCAAGCCGATTTCTGTAATACTCCGGAGCAGGATCTGATCGCGCTGTTTTTGTAGACATACATACGCCATGCATCATTACGCGGTTCTGAGTAGCCCCCTGTTTCATGAGAACAACACGTCATACAAACAAACTTGACTATTCCTGCCATTAACGCTCTATGACGGAGTTCTAGTTACTGATCAACATCGTCCCTAATAGAACCATCTATCGTTGTAACAACAGCAGAACCAAGAATCTTGCCCCAGTCAGTCTCACTATAGTCATAGTCAAGCGTATCCAAATCGAGGAACTCTTCAAGCTGGGGAATTGCGTAACTGGCCCCCTCAGGATCCGTCGTCATCTCGACTGACGTCGGTGCTGCACGCGATGGGCCTGAAAACGAGATGCTGCAGGTCAACAGCGACGGCGGGAACTCATCCACGGGGCATGATAGGCTCTCTTCCTGAAAACCCTTCTTAAACTCCGGCTCCATATCTCGAATCATGTTGACTATGAGGTTCGGTAGAATGTCGTGGTGATCTTCAGAAACAATCAACTCAAGTTTTTGCCGAATTCTGACCGGTATCTCTCGTAACAAGAATGCAGTGTAGGCGCTCACGATCTTGTGTTGCTCAGCATGACGAAGTGTTGCTGTATAGTCATCCTGATCTAACCCGCCTGTCATTAGTTTGCCGACCGAACGGAGTTTGAGAGATCACATACAGGGACTTGGGATACTTTCGTCGCCCGGAAACACGGTTCGATACATGATCGACCATTTATCCTCCTCTGTCAGTGTACTGACGCGCTTCTTCCTTGATCTCAGCTCCATTTCTCGGTACTCGTCGATTCCGTCTTGATCTATACACGAGCGGACTTCACAAGGCGACGACTGCCTCACATGGCTTGCAAGGGCGGATGCGGTTTCCAGGTCCTCGAGGCAGCGCTTACACTGATACCTTGGAAGCCTGTGCCGTTGGTACAGATGTTCTCTGCGGGTGGTCCCTTGGTTAGTATTTTGTGTTTCCCTACTGATGAGTGCAAAAAATGACGATTCAGCAATTGGACTCACTTAATCCGCCGCACGCTCTCCCATCCAGGATGTGCGCACCGTTTCCACTTGTGGTGATTATACTTTTTCGGATTGCGCTTGAAAAAAGGGCATGCAAGTCGCCTCCCCCCCGAGGAATCGGTTGGGCAACCGTGATCGCCTTCGTTGTCTCTGTCGTTCCCATCTCTAGATCTTTTCGAGTTATCGTCGTCGTCGTCTCCGGCATCTTCATCATCCCTTCGAGGCCTCTTTAGGTTGGGATTTCGATTCATCTCATGGTGACCAAAGTCGGCCATCTCTTTGTTAGCTTGAGATCCTCCAGAAACCATATTGTCTCCATGTCTCTGGCACCCAATCGCAAGTCCCTCACGAAGCCAACGCTTGAACCACGTCATGACCCCATCCACAACTATTCCCCTTGTCATATCTCTTCTGAAAGCTTCAAAACCCATGTCTCGAATTCTGTAATCTGGAAGGTTGGCTGGGGTATCGCCAGTGCGACCCCCCAAGTGGCGGAGATCGCACAAGAGGATATCAGATGGATCATAGAAGAGTGCACTGTGTTTTTCAGTAAGGAGATCAACTAGATCATCGGCGTAATCGCAAGGGAGAACATCAGGAGTTTCTTGTTGTCGCCGAGTTTCTGTGTCGGCCAAAGACTCCAGATTGTTCGAACGCCTGCTCGTAGGAGCGTCTAATGTACTAACAGGGGGTTGGAAACTAGAATAACCGCTGTCAGAGAGCACCGATACGGCCTTCGGGCTGCACAAGAGCCATATTTTCTGATTGCCGTTGTTTGGAGCTCCGTGGATGATATTGACCCCAGGGCTCGCTGCCCATTGGATAAGTTCATCATCACCAGGGCCTCCAAAACATGTCTCTGGTCTTGCTGGGGCCAACGGCGTTGCTTGTTCGAGATGATGGGCGACATGATCCATTCTCCGGCTCCAGGCTAAGTCTCCATGGAAATCCTCTTCACACCCTATCATCGGACATCTCAGGTACGCCGGGAGTGAATAATTTTCTCGATACGCAGCGTTTTGGAAGTTGAAAATGATCTCAAGGTCCGGACCTTGTTTGTTCGGTCGCCCCACGTAATTCAACCTTGGCGATATGTGATCATGGGGGATATGTTGATCGTACATGTGTTGTCTGAAGCTGTGGATAGTGGCGAACACTACACCACCGGAGGGGGTTTCGCTAGAGGTAGAAGCTCCAGCAAGTGCGGGACCTTCGTGCCGAAAGTTGCTGGTACTCGATTTTCCACCACAGTCGCCATGGGTGCATAGCCAATACCCGGCCATTGGAAGATGAGACAGAGCATGTCGTTTCCATTCGTCTTTACTCGTGAAGGCCGCCGCGCAACCGGCAAAGCTAAAGACACAAACAAAAAGACGGACATTTTCATCCCGCAAAGCAGGTGGTTTCGAATCCGTAAGGCCCCGTCTGGAACTGGATCCCACCTCAGCTTCTGGGCTGGGATCGGGGGCACTGAACCAGTTATCAAAGGTCCAATCTAGCTTAGCCCAGGCCTCCAAGGCTTGCACGATGGTTTGTTTGGCTGTTTGCGGAGGTTGCGACGCCACGAGAGATACTCGAAAGGGGTCCGCGAATCTTTGAGAAAGATACCGATCCAGCGAATATTGAGAGGATCCATGTTTCGAAGAAGCTCGCTCCAATCGAAAGAGAGCCTGGCTCGTAAAGGGAAATGATGCTGATGGCCTGGAAAAATTCAAACCACGCCATTCGTCGTCGTTGTCAGCCGCACTATCCCTAAGGGGACCTGCCTTGGTTTTGCCCATTGAGGGTGAGTATTTAGGAAGTTGCGCTGCGGTTTAAGGAGGAGGCGAACCAAATAAGGTAATCATGAAGAAGACATGTTCGTAACGGTGCCTTTAATATCCTCAAGGCAAATCTCGGATTCCTGCGCGAGACAGCAGAACCGTCACGACGCGTTGTTTCGACGTGGAAAAACTCTTGTCAGGCTGGGCGCAGTTACGCTCATCCAATCCGGACGAGGCTGCGACGCCAGGGTGCAGGGATCACCTGGTTACACAAAACCCAACCGCTTAATCTAGAAACTGCTCTGTATATTGCTTAAGGTCATGGGGAAACGCTCTCAGACATTGTCAAAGTGGTCTGGTTTGGGAAGGTATTTGGCGTTGGTGCAATGGTGGGTACGTCGTAGTCTGACCACATATAAGAAGACCACAACTATTTAAACTTAACCGTCTTACGTATGTCCAAGATCCAACGCAGGTGAGCAATCGTGCAATCATGTGAATTCCACACTTGAACTATTTTCCCAATTTAGCCTAGGACTACAATCTCCTCGCTATTTTTCACCTCCCACCACGCTTCTTTAGTGACCCGTCCCATAGCAACGCGGCTGGCAAACGGGCGCCCCTTAACCTCCCAACGCAGAAGCATGACATTGAAGAGCGGGTAATCTAAAAATTCGACACCTTTCTCGTCGCCAAAGTACTGTGCCTCTGAAATGAGGGCAAAATCATACAGCTGCTGCTTCAGAGGGTGTCCGTCCGGGTCCGGAAGCCAGGCGCGGCCGACCTCGGCATTCTTGCGATTCAGGATGGGAGTTTCGCGTATCTTGAGCTCCGAGTGAACGATGAGCTTGCCGACGGCGTCCCGTTTCCAGATTGTCTCAATCCGGGTATGCGTTTCCCCAAGGTGGAACTGGGCGATCTTGGTCTTGAAGACGAGGTGTTGCTCCGTCAGTAGCTTGTAGACGCTCTTGTCAAGGGATGGCATGCTGCAGTCTAGGTTCATTGTAGCTGCGCTGACCGACTTGTTCCAGTCTTCGATTTTGACCTTGGGGTTCAACGCGAGACCGAGGCCGGTGTGGTTCAGGGGTCGAAGGCGTTGGTGACTCTGACTGGAAACAGACCGACTGACCACGTACCACTTCAACAGCGGTCTAAAGAATTCATCGGCCTCGCCTTCTGCGTCTGGAACGACCTTCTTCAGTCTCCCCTCGTCGTCCGTCTGGGCCCTAAACAGCGACTCGTAGCGCACGCCGCCAGAGTGCGTGACCCTAGCTCCGTTGATATCCTCCTCGACGGCCTCCTATGCAGCCCATGACCAGCTCGGAAACGTGATCCTCGGCTCGTCAGCATAGTATGAGCTTGGGCGCAACCGGAGACGAACGTTCTCGCCCGCCGCCGGCTGCCAGTGCATCGTCTGATCGAAGAACTCCTCAGGAAGGCCGCTCAACGGCGGCTTCTTTGGCCCCTTGTGCTGCTGGTTGATGATGAGGATATGAAGCATACCCGATATGGCGCCCACGGCATCCGACGGCTTTGACATTTGTCGCGGCGTGTACTGCTCAATTAACGCTGCGTATTCGGAGAAGAGAGGCGAGCGTAGGAGTCGTAGCCCGCGTGTGGCCGACGAAAAGAGTCTCATGTCTGTAAGAGATAACCATCTGACAACCAGGGGCGGGTTGCTGCGGGAGTCCTCAGCCGTCATGTCCTCGTGAGCAATGCTGCAAGGGCAGCAGAAGTCGACCATGCCGTCGTGGAAGATGAGGAGCCGCTTAGAAAGTAGCTTCTCTTGCAGGGTCCAGGCTCTGGTCGACCAGGGTTCCAGGTTTGTGTTGCGCTGAAGAGGCACGAGGACGTTGATGTCGGGGTTCTCCATCACCTTTGTGGCAAGCTGGTTAACGGACCGCTCCTTGGTGACGCCGACGATGGGCTCATCGAGATGATGGCCCGACGCCGAAACGATGGTGACGACAGCGTTGCCGTAAATGCGATCCATCTGCCTGAGCTGTTGCTCCTTGTCGTCTTGTTGATTCTGCAAGATACAAAGCCGATCGGCCCAGAGGTACTTCAGCCCGAGCCTATGCGTAACCTCCATGGCGTCTGCAATGACGTTTCCAACCCCATTGCTATTGAGGCTGCCAGCGGCGAACAGTGCATCTTTGTTGGTGCTGTTCAAGTGCAGAAGGCCGCCCGAGTGCTGTGGATGGCCCCAGACGTACGACAGAGCCACATAGCTATACTGGGCTATGTTCGTGTCAGGCTCAACGATGGCCTGTTTACGAACGTCGATGAGCCGGAATCTGGTTCTCGTCGGCATCGGGAGAGAGCTAGACCACCGAGGCTTGTTGCAATTGTCGCCGTGTTCATCTCGACAGTGCTCCACCCATCTACGGCAGAGATCCAGATCGATCTTGCTCTTGTCGAGGATCTTGCCGTAGCGGAGATACTGGCCTCTCGTGGAAACGTTGGGCGAGGCAACGCGGACACGAAAGTGACTCAGCGTCTTCAAGACGCGGGTAACGCCTTTACTGCATCCAAAAACGGTCACTTCCATGAGTCCCGAGTTTTGGTGAGATGTGCCGTATACAATAATCCAGAGCGCGGCTGGGACCTTCCTTTTGGCCATCTCACTGAAGAAGGTCGTGTCTGGGATTATCTCGCGGACGAACTTGTACCATCTTTTGCGCTCGTCGTTATTGTCAAACTCCTTGGCGGCTCGCAATGTTATCTTGGTACCTTCGCTGAGCACTACTAGATTCGGGTCCAGATCGTTTCGTTGCTGGAATTCGACGTCCGCCTTGATCTCGACGCTGGGATCGATCTCCATCTCGGCATTGGACTCGGCATCTGTGTCTGTATGGGACTCTTCCCAGCTCCTAGATTTCTTCTTCTTGTCGTCTGTGCCCATCTTGATATTATCCTTCGTGTGTCCAAACGGCCAGCAGGAGTCCTTCTTAAGGATGCGCAAGTGCTTCAAGTCCCAGGGATTCTCGCGTGTTTTAACCCAGGTCTCGAAGTCGACTCTGTCATCTCGGACAACGAAGGCATCCTCCTCCTGGATGATCCTCTGAAGTTCATCATCACGAAGGGGGTCGTTCTCGGGCAGGCACAGGGCCTGGAAGAGTAGACCGCAGAAGCTGCATGTCTTGCGCTCCTTGATCAGATGCGCGAGTTCAATGGAATATTGCTCGCCCGCCTGGTTCGACGAGATGGCTTCCGGGCCAAACTGGCTGAAGTTGATCTTGGAGCACTTCCTGCAGAGAGGTCCGGAATTTCGGAAGTTCTTCAACACGTCGGGGAAGAGCTTTTTATATCCCGGCTTAGAGACGGAATTTGGGTTAACCGACAGTGAGGCTGACGTGGGGCGAGCGTCCGGAATCCGAGGTAGGTCAAATGATGAATGAGGAGACTGGCGAGGAGTTGAGTGAGAAAATTGACGAGTAGGTAGAGCAGAAGATTGAGGAGCGGGTGGAGAAGAAGATGGACGAGGAGGCAGAGAAGGAGGTTTGATGATATGCGGATAAGTAGGTAGAGCAGATGATTGCGGAGCAGGTGGAGAGGGAGATGGACGAGGAGGTAGAGAAGGAGGTTGGACAGTCGGCGGATGAGTAGGTCTATAAACCAAAGGAACGTTCGATTCTCCACCTGCTGAAGACTTTGGGCTTAGGCCCACCGTCGGCTTGCCTTTCAATCGGGGGAGTTTCGGAGTCGTTGGTGATAGAGTTCTTGCGGACTCCGTACTCGGACGCGGCGAGGAACGATTTGGAGCTTCTGGCCGGCTACTTGTACCTTCGGTGCGCTCGTAGCTACTCCGATGGTTCCTGCTGGGAAAGGGTGTGACGGCTGGTGGCGAAATGTTCCTTTCAACGGGGCTCTTGAACATGTTCACCATGTTCTTCACGCTTACACGCTCTTCCTCGTTCCCATTTGGCTGCCGTTTGGGTTCTTTTGATGACATTGTGACTCTAGTGAGAAGACTCTCTCGATAATGGCGTAGATAGCCTAGTCGAGAGAAGAAGTAGCAGTTAGAATGAGAAGGGATGGAAGATAAAGTAAGGTAGGCTTAGAGCTGAGTGTCTGATGCTGCAGGTTATATGATGTTTTATGTTACCCTGGTGCTACAGTGCAGTTATGTACAGCTACGAATCACACTTGAAGCTGGGCCCTCTATCTTCGCAAGCTAAGGTGTTTATAGGGGCTGACCACTTCTAAGAACTCGCTCTCAGCCTACCATCTAAAGCGGCAAAGTCCAACGCTAATAAAAAACATGACAGCACCTTCGTTGCTGTTTTTGTCGTGGCCTGGTTGCCTAGTTATGCTGCGGACGCTTAGCCGTATGAGGCTCGGAGACATCTTTTCCACTGACACATGACGAGCCTCTTCGTGTTGAAATGAATTCGTCATGAAGGGCAGAGTCTGTAAGCAGCTTGAGATAAATCTTGTCCATTAAATGAAGTTATATCAATTAGACTGGCCCTATTAGCGTATGACTACAAGCACACTAGCATTGGCGATTTCACTAGTAGTTACGCTCTAAGTTGGAACTGTCTGTTTCCATTGCTCTAGGATCAGCTTTGGTGCTTAAGTTAAGTTAAGCTCAGTTGACCTAGAATCTTGATGTAGACTTCCAAGGTCTAACATCAGCAAACTATTATCATCTGAGGGTCACAAGGTCAGGGCATTGGAATGGGTATTTGCTAACTAACTAATGATGCTCATTTAAAAGCTGATGGTGGATTATGCAAAGTGTCAGCTCGAGAGCTTGTTGGTAAGCTGGACGCGCCACTGACGTGAATAATGAAATAAGGCTGGCAAATTGGGGTGTAATTACGCCGTGAAGTATGCATAGTTATAACTGGAACGGCGGAAAATGACGCGCCCGAATAACAATCATGGGATAGAAGTGCTGGGTTGACAGGAAGCATCTTCTCAACTTGACATTTAGTTCTACCCTGTGCCTTATCTTGTTGCTAACTCCCTGGTGGTTCGGCGGAGGAACTACGTCGCTTTTTCGAATGCTAGCAGACACCTGCGGCTTCTGCTCCTCCTGGGGCTCCTGGAATGAGAATATCATCATTACCTAACAGGAAAAGAGTGCAACTACCCCCAAAATTAAGACTAAGTTTTTGGTCATGTTAGGCGGCAATTCGCAAGTGGACCAGATATGTCAGGGGGACCTAATAGCACTTGACCATATGAGAAGAGAGAATAGGAAACAGCTATTTGTATAGAGACCAGCTACCTGGGCCTTAACTTCACTTGGGTAGGGGGTGGAACAGCGGGACGATACCCGGCGCCGCTGGGTCGGGCAATCGGCTGTGGCATAAGAGGAAAATGCGCATCTTGATCCCAATCCCTAACTGCTCGTTGGGATCATGCGATGCCTGGTGCACTGCCTTAACCTGCTATAGCGTAAACGGTAGAACTTCCGAGTCCTGCAGGGCTGGCTGTTCCCCGCGCAGGCATGTAGAAGCAAAAAAACGTTACATCGTAATCCATGTGCTGTCATGTCAAATTTAAGGTACTACATTGATGACGAGACGCAGCGAATCACAGGTGTGAGGCAACCGTCTCGCGTTTCTTGGCAGAGCCCTCTCGGTGCGTAGGACCGAATTAGGCGCACACCTCACACTGCTAAGGCACAGGGCTGATATCCCATGTCAGTCTAAGGCACTCACTCCACTAAAGATGATTAAATATAAGCTTGTTGTTTGCCTCCATGTTAGCTGTCAATTCTGTACACACAGTTAACTATCGCCACAATGCATGGCGGCCACCTCCTCCTCGCCTGGCTGATCAGCTTCAGCTGTCGTAAGTCACACACGGTCCATCTGCGTCCTCGTGATTTTCCTCTGTACCTGACACCGTCGTTGAAGCCGTCCTAGCTGAAGTTGACTGCAGCGGCGACGTGTACATCGCCGATGCTGAGGATGCACGCCAAGTGCGCGAGGCCTGTGAGGTCATCGACGGCAACTTAACCCTCAACGCCACCGAGACCATTAATTTAGACGGGCTTAAGACTGTGCACGGAACCTTACGATTTGAGGTTTGCGACTCGGAAACGTACCTGAGGTGCCACCAGCCGCCGCTGTTCAACATCTCCAGCTTGACGCTCGAAACTGTCAACAGGTCCCTCGAAATTCACATGGTCTGTGGCCTTGAAAAAATCATTCTTCCCTATCTCAACACTGTGAACCGGGCCCTGAGCCTGAGCAGTGTGCTAGACCTTACACACGTGGATCTCACCAACTTAGAGTACGACGGTCACGTTATTTAGGAAACCGAGAGCTTGCAGAGGCTCAACATGAATGGCTTGCGGGGTTTCACACTACTGCCGGCACACACATATCCCTCAATGAAGCTTGAGCTCGAGAGTGTAGGAGAAATCGAGTCGGTCGATGCCTTCCTCAAGAATCTGATGGGCTCTCGGGATAAAACCAGCCAAAAGACAGACTACAACCTCGTCTTGGATGCTTCCGCGATGCCTAATGTGAGGGCCATCACGCTCGGCTGGAAGTTCATCAATAGGCTTGAGATCGACGTCGCAGATTTGAACATCGTGTTTGGAGGTCCAAATACGACCTCAATGGATGTTGGCTATATAAAAATACTCAACGGCTCTATTGGCATGGAACGCTCATCGAAGGTAGAGAGTCTCTCGGTTGGTAAACTTGGCGGCAAAGATGACCCAGGAACTTCTCGTCCACACATAGAGCATCTGAAAGTGCCATTCCATCAACTGTCCAGTCTTGCTATATACAGCTGGGATAGTCTACGCTCCATCGAGGTACCACCAGAGGCAGAGAACTGGAAGAACTTTAACTTAGCCATCGAAATTGCCACAACCTCAATCTTACCTCAGAGTATAACGAAAATGACGAGAAGACATGGTACTGGCCAAAGTACGACATGTCCTGGCTTCAGATTGAAGGGAATGTGAGCGACGAATTTTTGTGAGTTTCCCAAAGGTGGGGGTCTGGCGAGGCTCTCATACAGCTACATACTGACTATCTATCATGGATTATAGTGAATCTTTCCTCGAGCATAATATATCAGTTACGGATTTTTTTGTTGTTAGGGATACATCTGGCGGGCTCAACTGCTCTATATTCGGCGAACGATCAGAAAGTGAATTTGCTTCTTGCATAAGCGAAACCACAGGACAGTCTATCAGGAATCGGCCATTCAATTTTATACAAGCCATGTTCGTGGCCCTCGTCTTCGCGATTGTATATTGATATATGCTTTATGGTTTGAAAGGAGGAAGGTTTGATAGTTGGCACTTTAGTGACCGTATGGGGTTGAACTCTAGGGACTATATGTTATTGTAGAAGCCTGTGAATCGTCGAATCTTTGAACGCACATTGCGCCCGCTAGCGGGCATGCCTATCCGAGCGTCATTTCACCCCTCAAGGCGCAGTAGGAATCTATGAACATTGTGAAAGTTAGAGATAGTGAGTGTAAGTCAGACTGGAAGTAGGTAGAGCCCGAAACTGCCCATAGTGCGAAGAGAAGCCCTTTGATAGTAACGATAGTAACTTAAGCAAGCTCATCCAAGGGACTCAGGTCACAGCTTTAACCAGGCGGGGGCCCTTAGATTATCTGTACACTCTGGATCGATTAGAGTAAATCAGCACACCAATCAGAGAGGACTTTACTAAGCGGGCCACTCACAAGCAAGCGCAAAGACCTCCGGCTAAGGGAAAGAACGCTTGTCTTGGCCCAAGCGCGTCGACGATGCCCACTCGGAGGAGCAAAAAAGAATCACCAAAAAAGACGACTAAACATCAAAAAACATACAACAGCAGGGATTCCCCGGTCGTCACCGACCCGAGTACTANNAGAGCTATGGTCGTATGTACCAAAGCTGCTGTTGGCAGCGTATATAATACGAGATGGATTCAGGTAATTCAGCAGTCCTTGTGCTCATTCTTCCCTCCCCGTCGCGAAAGTAAAACTTCGAGGCCGCTCAACTAAGCAATGCGACGAAGTTGGTATTAAATTCATGTTGGTGACCCAATACCTTTCGTGAGGCAGCCTCGGTGTAATTTCCGGCATTTGGAGACGAAACAAGGTCGAACTGTCGTCCCTCTGTTCCGAGTCTAAGTCTGTCTTGCTATCGAATGCATGAGTGGTGCTTGAATCGAAAAATCGTGAAGTAATCAAAAACTGGAGTGTATTCGTCAATCTCTTCGGCAACTTGGAAAGAATCAGACAAGAAGAGCGCAACGAAAGAGGTGTGCCGGGTTATAAAAGTACTGAAGATGCAATGGAAATTGAAGATAGAAAGGAGGTACTGGACATATGATTATTCTCATTATCAGCCATGAACTATATGCCTACATCCCTCGAAACTTGTCTTCCTGTGTAGTTTCGCATTTGGTGTTCTGATGTTCAAACGTCCCCTTTGTGCATCTCTTCTCTGTTTACCCACTCCAATAGGTTCGGTCCTATTGAGCTCACACAAAAACCGGCAAGAGTGCGCTACTGCTTAGAATAGCCTGCAGTTTGTTCACGTATACGAGATCCCCAACTGCAAGGTCGTCCTGGACCCATATAGCCTCGATGATGGTGCGGATGCATTCTAGGCTTCGTCCGTGTGTATCCTTCTCTGTTCTCGACATGAGATCCAGGAGAAGCTTACGTCGGTCATCAGATCGCGCCTCGGAGCCGAATATCAGAAGCGGGAAAAGCCACCGACAGGCTTTGAGCTTGGACAGGATGCGGAACGCCTTGCTGGTCCAGTTAGCGACCTTGGGCGACTCGAGGCATACGTTTCCAGATGCCCGTTCGAGGTAGGTTAGAGTGGCTAGACGGTGCAACTCGCTAACTACGGCCATGATTGCGCTTTTGGGCGTATGTGGTGGCTGACCTGCTGGTTCCATTGCTGGAACTTTCTTGAGATTCCATTCAAGTAACTTAAGATGGTCCCGGTACTCTTTGGCATGGTATTTCGGGTGTTTTGGGTCAAGAATGGCATCGCAAACCATCGACAGCAAGTGCAAAACTTCATGCGCTACCGATGATGGACGTGGTGTCTTCAAAAGGTCAGTGTGACTAAGTAAATACATGGAGTTGTAACGGGCAATACAGACCTCGACCCAACATTCGACAGAGTTTATAACCTGGTTTTGAACGTCCTGACCGCAGTTGTTCACTACACCATAACCCCGCCAATGACGCATACTAAACCGGGCTAGAACGTCGTGGTAGTGAACCCAACCCAGCAGAACAACGGAATCGTTGTCGCTTGCGGAGGCGATGAGCTGAGTGCCCTGGATGACATGCTTTACACCACAGCCATATGTTATCCAGTCTTTATATGTATCCGCGGGCTGTTGGATCTAAGTGGGAAAATTAACGAGCGGATTCACACATTTGAAGACGAAGCTGTTTACTTCGAGAGAGCACAAGACCATGCCCGCCGCCACATGTTGCATGGCCTTTGCTTCGCACATGTCGCTATTGCTCATAGAAGTCCTCAAGGCTTGCAATGCACCGAGCTTAAGTTGAGCTGCCTGTTTCTGGTGTCCGTCTTGGTGTACTGAGGCCAGTGCCAGTATGGCTTGCAATACCGCATTGGAAGCCGCTGTGTTGTCCGAGAAGCACATGCGGATCAGAAGGTCCCTGAGCTCAGCTTGTTCATGGCCGAAGGTAGACAGTGCGGGTGCAGCAAAGGTTTCGACTGCTTGATTGTGAGCTTCCGAGTCAAACAGAACCCCAATCTCGGCCGACTTACAGTATCGGAGCAGGTCCATCTCGTTAGCGTCTAGCTTCCATGGCATCCAATTCACTGAAATGGGGAGAGTAGACTGCGGAGGTTTCCGTCTCCGACCCGTGACAGCACGAGCACTCTTCGTAGGGACAAGATAGAACTCGATACTTGCCGAGGAGTTGGCCAAGTACTCATGCATCTCGATGTCCTGGGAGGTCACATTGACCCACTGAAGCTCTTTCGCAGCACCGGCATCTTGCTGCTTGGCCGGGGTTGGCCCAACCATAGCCCTCCTTCTATCGTCATCTCGAGGCCATGAAAGACGGAGCCCGTATCCATCACATTCGCGTTCAGTGCGCGTGCAGCGGACGCAGGATGGGAGGGTGCGATCACATCGTATTCTGCGAGCTGTGCCGATGAATCATCCAACGTCAGTAGTCGGCCTATTCCCCCCCCGACTCGCAATCGTTTCTGCCCGAAGGCAACAAGCGTGACTGACCTCTACACGTCCCGCAGCCCTTGCCGGGCCTGACCGTTTTGTTGGGATGCATGGGTGATACGCGTGATGGAGATTGTGGTTGGAGTCCTAAACCACAACAGCTGTCACTGGCAACTATCCGCGACATACAAAGTCCGCGATGTTTGCCCGATCTCCGATCCGGCGGTGAAATCAAGAATGAAACGGAGTCTCGGGGTGATTTTGCTCGAAAAAAGTTGCCGATTGTTGGTTTATGAGTTGGACTTGTTTGTCAGCCGACGCAGCGCCAAGGATCGGCAGGATTGCGGACTTTGCGGAGCCCCGATTCAGGTCATGCAGGTCACCGCCAAAATTGGAAGTGCAGCATCTTTTCGCGAGCCGGGAACGATGCTAGTCTCGATTGGGCGTATCTCAAGACGCCCCACTACTCCCTTGAAAGAATCGAAGTAGACTGAATCAAGAGGCAAGATGGAAGACTGGAGATGAACTCGGATACATCATCAGGCGCTTGTTCAAACACTGGAACTTATAAAGAGCAACTCTCGCTCTTTCACTTCATAATTTATCATCATCATCAGCTCACCATCTTCAACCTCACCATCCACCTTATTTCACTAACATCAGCTAACTTCCAAAATGTCTACTTACCTCATCACTGGAGTCTCCCGCGGCATCGGGGTACGTTGTTAAACACATGGTTGTCAAATGTCGAATATAGAGCTCACCATACATTCAGTTTGAGTTTCTCCGCCAGATCTCCCAAGATCCTGCCAACACCATTGTTGGCCTCGTGCGCGACAAGGCCGGAACTGAGAAGAAGGTTGCCAGCGAGCTAGGCGAACTAAAGAACGTTCATATCGTGCAAGCCGATTTGACCAATTACGATGAGCTCAAGGTACGTACGCTACTCAACACTGTCTCTCTTATTATCACGCTCATAAACATGGACAGAGTTCCGTTGCCGAGACTGCCAAGATCACTGGCGGATCCCTGGACTACATTATTGCGAACGCGGCTTTTATTTCCAGATGGTCCAACCTCGAATCTTTCGGTACCCTGTAAGCCCTCTACAGCCACTTCTTGTATTTGCACTAGCTAACTGTAACTCAAGGGCTGACAAGCCCGAGGAACTCACGACGGACTTGGTCGATTCTTTTAAGATCAACGTCGTCGGCAATGTCCACTTGTTCAACCTGTACATTCCGCTTGTTCTCAAGGGCAGCGTTAAGAAGGTCATCACCCTCTCTACAGGACTGGCAGATGGTGACACATCTGCAAAATTCGGACTCGCCAACGGTGCACCGTACTCCGCGAGCAAAGCGGCCATGAATCTCGTTGTGGCCAGGTACAGCGCTGAGTACAGCGAGAGCGGCGTATTGTTTCTCAGCATCTCACCCGGCGTGGTCAACACGGGCCAATACGATGACAGTAAGATTCCCCTCGTTGTTTCCTATCTTCAAGACATGTAGCTTACGTCAACAGTCACCCCCGAGCAAGGAGCGAAGTTACAAGGCATGATGGGCAAGTTCTTGGCCTACGCTCCTGACTTTAAGGGGCCCAGCACCGTGGAAGATTCTGTCAAGGCTGTGCTGTCCGTGGCCAAGAATGCTAGCTTGGAGAAGGGCGATGGTGGCGCTTTTCTGTCTCACCACGGCAACAAGCAGTGGATTTGAGCATAGCATTTGCCATGCTGTCACTGGAACCTGAAGAGGGCATGATGCTTGGATAATTTGAGCATACTGCAGTGCTCAATATTTGGGTTCTTGAGTTGGACCAGTATACACGTGTATCATCCACCCTTTAGAAAGTGGTGTGCATCAAATTCAACTAGCATTCTTGAAAGGTTGTCTGTGAAACAATGCCGTTACTTGTTGTGCCTCAAAATCCAAGCCGTTCCACTCCCATTAGTTCGATACGCAACCAAGTAGTCGTTCCTCCCAGAACTCTCATAGTCAAACGCCAGCAGTTTATCCTGGGGACTCTTCAAGTCATAGCCACCCAAACCCTTGCCGGGGTCGCCTTCAGCATATACCGTCTGAAAGCCCCCGACCGGCAGGTGCTTTAGCACCCAGAACGTGCCAGTTCCAGGTCTGTAGAGAGCAATGTGATCCTGCTTGCCACTGTGGTCCCAATCGTAAGCCATGGCCACATCTGCTGGACGCTGGAGATCATATCCGCCAATGCCTTTGCCAGGGTCGCCCTGCTGGTACACAGGGCTCCATTTACCGTCTGCAGCTTTCTGCAGGATCCAGAACGTGCCGGTTCCAGGCCTGTACAGTGCAAGGTGGTCCATGTGACCAGAGCTGTTGTAGTCAACGGCAAAGACCCTATCGGCCTTGCTGTGCAGATCATATCCACCGATGCCGTTTCCAGGGTCGCCCTGCTGGTACACAGGGCTCCATTTGCCATCTGCGGCCTTCTTCAGGATCCAGAACGTGCCAGTTCCAGGTCTGTACAGCGCAAGATGGTCCATGCGACCAGAGCTGTTGTAGTCAAAGGCAAACATCCTATCGTCTGGACTCCTGAGGTCGTACCCGCCGATGCCAGATCCACCTTGGCCTTGCGTGTAGACCGCAGTGTACTTGTCCCCGTCTTTCTTCATGATGAAAATAGCCCCGGTTCCAGGCCGATAGAAGACGATGTGATCAAGCTTACCCCTGCTTTCATAATCGAAGGCGAACCCTACGTCGCTGGGATCCTTGAGATCGTAGCCACCAATCCCATTCCCTGGATCCCCCTGAGTGTAGACCGCGGAGAAGGCGCCGCCCTGGTTGCGCAGGATCCAACACGTGCCTGTGCCCGGCCGGTACAGAGCAAGATGATCCGTCTTGCCGGTTGAGTTGTAATCGAGGGCAAAGATGCGATCGCCCGTCGAACTGAGATCATACCCTCCGATACCGCGACCGGGCTCGCCTTGAGCAAACACTGGAGTGAACAGGCGGAGCGATTGTTCAAGCTGGACGGTGATGTCCATAGTCATTGTTTCGGCAGAATTAGAAACCCGAGTGATTGAGACAAGGGTTTCCTTTTGGTCGTAGGCTTTACTGTTGGGGTTGGACGTGTTGTTGAATGTAACGTTGCGAGAGCTTCCTGGGAATGGATCGCCAGCGTCGCCCCGGCCGTATCTGTTGGTAGCGAGCTGGTTCAAGCCGTCAGCCTGCTCAAGCCCAACCTTGTAGTGTAATTGGTCTCTGTTGTTGGGCTGGTCGTCGTCGATATGCCATACTATTTCTAGTTAGTAGTCATCACCTCTGGAGCATGGGGGTTTGATTACCAAGTAGTCCATTTCCAGGAAGGTCGGCGTCGTACTTTGTCTGTTGGCGGTTTTCGAGCAAGAAGTACTCTTTGCTGTTTGTGTCGCCATTCTTCCATAGTCGGTGAATCTCACCCGAAGTCTTGACGTCCTGGAGTGTGATGGAGCCGTTCTCAACGTCGGCGATGGTTTTAACCCACCCCTGCTTGGTCTTGCACCAAGCAGAGGGATGGGAAGGTCTCGAGCCGGCTGGGGAGCCGTTCCATGACCCGGAACCCATCAAGCACCACCTCCCAGTGCCTTCGGAGTCATTGGGCGGCGTGTCCCCGTCGTACAAGTCCGGCCAGCTGAAGACAAGATGGCCGAGCTCGTGGCAAGCCAGACCAAGGCTGCAGTCCTCGGGAACAGTCAAGAAGGCATAGACCGACACGTCGCCAACCTGGACAGAATTGAGGATGTTCCACTGTACCGACCAGATCTTGTTTGGATCTCCACCCTGTTCAGCACCGCCACCTGCATGAACGACCACGAAGGTATCAACATATCTGTCCCCGTTGTTGTCGTAGGCTAGCATGTTTTGAGAGTCTTTGATGGCATTAAGCGTATCTCGAGCCATGGTTTGACTGTTTGGCTCGTTTGCTGTCATGCCTGACTGTCCATTGGCATACTCGGCCAACTTCCGGGGCAGTGTCACGGGTCCAATTACCTCCCCCGTGAAAGAAACCGCCCCCCCGCTGGCCTGTTTGTAGTAATCGTTGACACTACCGGTGGGAATCTTGTTTGTCGAAAAGAAGAGATCTTTGAAAAATTGAACCTTTTCAGGCCCCATCTTCACGTCGGAAAAGTTGGCAAGGACAATGAGGGTTCTAAACAGTACTCAATTAGATCCTGCATCATAGAATAATAGTGTGACAGTTGAGTGAAATTACCGAATTGGTCCTGCCGCAGGAGTCCTTTCCAAAGCTGCTAATCTCATGCTCCTCATGGATGCCCCATCTGGGAACTCCGACGGCGGAATCACAGCGCCATCGTTCAATCCAAGGATAGAAGAGGTAGGCTGGCTAGACTGCAGAAGAACCGATCTCACTGTTGAAGAAAGAATGTTCTGGGCTCCATCACCGGCAGCGGCGGAAGCCCTCAACTTACTGACCAAGTCCGGATGAGGTGGACAAGGGCAAGGCCCGTCGCGTTGACAATGGTGGAGATTCATGATGACGTCTTTGTTTAGATGAAAACGAGATAGAAATTTTCAATTTGAAGAAGGATGGGTCACTTTACTTGACAAAGCTGAAGACTGAATATCTGTGGATAGGGACTATCGAATAGATGCAGTTGGCTCACTTCTTATACACGGAGGCCGTCAGCGAAATTGAGTCTTGATGCGGGGAAACGTCAGCAAAGAAGAAGGAAAATTGGTCCAGACCACAGATGCTGACATTTTCATGCTCTCAGCCCGCCTCAATCGTATGGCCATACGGTCGAAGCAACCCAATGCGGCAGAGGAGTCGAGAGTCGGCATTTATACTGGCTTCAATGAACTACATAAGCCGCCACCACTCAGGCCATGGCCCTGATAGTTCCAAACGATGCCCGCTAGGAGAGAAACGGTTTGTGCCACTGGCTGAAGATGTTCAGCTTTTGGATGAAGACTTGTCAGCAGACTCTACGGCTGAAAGTGGAGAGCATGTGCTTGTGAGCGTGGCGCTGCCGGAAGGATGGAAGAGGAATGGTGGGGGTTTAAGCGCAAGTATTATTAGCATCGAAACATATCACCATATTAGGAATCGAATAGAAGAGCTCCTGCCATTGGTTATGGATATTGGGGGTGACAACTAAAGATAAGGAATTGAAGAATTTCTCCGATCCGGCAGTTGGTAAAGAACGGTGCTGAATTGACCTTGGCAAACACCACTATAAAAAAGCATAAGCGTATGCGTAGCCATAACATGGCCTGCCCCAGGTGGACGATTCAAGTAAGAATAATCCTATCTTTTGACAGTGCCTGAGCTGGGTGCAATACCTCTGATGCTGTGGGAGTAAACATGCTAATAGGTGACGCTGTAGCAAGATGCATCAACGACACCGCGAGCAGGCCGAGACGACTAGCACTGCCCATGCCAAGAATTTTGTTTCTATAGACTTTTCATATCACACTAAGTCTACTAGTCTGACTTTGAGGTCATAGCCTTGAGAGTAATAGGGCTATGGATACAAGTAACAATGGTTTAACTGTCATTTTTGCTAGAAAGCTGGTGGTACATCAGGTATAGAACGAATAAAGATGCATTCCCCCTCGAACCTCCCTCTGAATCTATCAAGTATTAATCTCGTTTGACCTGTCTCCCACTCATCGACGCCTTTCAGGCCTCCACCTATTACCATTCCATACCAAGCAAACTCGTGTACAGTCTTGGGCCATTGCTAGTAAAATGACCCGTCACCGAGAAGCCTCTGACATAATTCTGCCCCAGGTCTCGCAGAATCTGTGAGTTTCCCGTTGAGGTGAGGAGTAGTAGGGTTGAGTTATCCCAGCCCCAGCACTAACTGCTTGTGTCGGCCGCTGGAATAGGTCTAGGAAGTCGTTCGAAAATGTCGTGACGTCGTCCTCGGCATCGTTGCCGATGAACTGCCACCCGTCAATGATGCACATGCATTGCGGTAGAAGCCCGAGGAAATACTTTGAAAATTGAAGAGCAAGAGGCATGCTCTCCACCGATAGGTTGAGGTCTTTGAATGGCCCGGCCACGCCTGTCACCATAATGGTCGAGTCTTCGTCGAACTGCAACATCAGCTGAAAGAGTAACGAATACACCATTCTGAAGAGACAATCTTGGCTGCTCAGATGTTGACCATTGGCGCTATGGCTACCTGTGAAGGCAATGCATGGCCGTCTCCGGTCCAGCGCGGCAGTGTAGATGACGGTGCTGACCATGGCGGCTTGATCCCATAGAGCCACAGGCGCAACTAATTCTGGCCACTGAGCCACTCTTGAAGACTCTTTCTCAGGTGGAGATCAGCTTGAAGGTTCTTAGATCTCGTTTCCATGCCTATGGTCACAATCTCGTGAGTGATGCTCTAGAGGTGCGACACGGCCAGGCCCTTGTCGAAGACCGTCGCCGCAATAGGAATACCAGCATCAGGACCGATGTGTAAGACTTGTGCTCCCTCATGTTCGTTCATATCCGCCAATTGCCGCTGAAGTTCAGCGTTGTAAAGAAAGTCTAGCTTTTTGTTGAGCACATTTAACCACTCGACCTCGGTCTCGTGGTACACTCCCTGTGTGGTTCCTTGCCTCTTCACAAGTTCCCTACGCATCAAAGTGTTATTCCTTGGCTGGCTGCTTATGCGAGATAACAATTGAGAATTGGAAGCTCACGTGTTGATCTTGAGGTACAGATCCAGCAAGGGGCTTGTGAGGCCGTAAATATGCGCGATCAGTGAATCGACCTCGCCTTCCTTTCCATAGTACCAGCTCAGCTTTTTAATCTGCCGAATCGGCCAGTCACGACGTCTACTTGGGTAGTTATGGTTAGGTTGCACCTTGCACCTTTTCGCAATCAACGCCTCGAGTTGATACACTTTGACTTTCAAGTGAACGATCCTCAGCCACGTCGCTGACACTCCAATCAAACGACATTCTGAGGGCGATACAACTGGGCTGAAACCCGATTTGGTTCGTTTTCATGGGACTTGATTGAAGGACAGGGACCTGGGACTCAGCTGCCTTGTGTTGCAGCCAACGGCCCTCGTTCATTGGTCCCTGTCAAGGCTCAATCAGCCAGGTTCTGTACTTTTACATCAAAAATAGGCGCTCAAGAAACCCCGCATGGTTGTCTGAAGCTGGGAACTTTGCATGAGGAATTTCTGTGAATGACTGCGTCGGCGCTTCTCCTGTCCGGTCTTGTTCTCGCCTTTTTCTTACAAATCTCACCTACTTGTTTCATTCTTCCTCGGATCATAGCACATCGCGAATTGCTAGGTCATGAGGACAACTCCAGCAGCTCGGGGAAGTCTCTGGACGACCGGAGAGGACTCGAGCGACTTCCAGGGGTTCAACTACTTCTTGAAGACGGCCGTGTTGCGGTAACAAAACCTAATGTACCCCAGGCGCGGTTAGAAAGGTCTCCCCTCCTATCACAACACAGAGATGGCCCCGTTATGCATCCCATGCACCCCCTCAGCCTTATGCATGCGCAGCAAGATAAGGTCAACGAAGATGTGAGCCTTTCTTTACCCTCTTCTGCTCCAAAAAGTACTGGTATCCTTCACTGCCTAAGAATTATGTATGTTTAACCCGTTTAATCTCCAGTCGGCTGTGATGCCTGTTTCCCTTAGTTTAATAGTTGTGAGACGATGCTAGAATGAAGCTTACGTGTAGGTAAAAAGCTGCAGGGAGGATACTAGCGAAGTTGTCCGTTACTCGTGGACTCCATTCAAAGGATTGAAGGCCGATGACAATGAGATCCGAGCCAGACGAGAACTCGCCGTGCTTGATATTGTAAACATGGTAGACGGCGAGTACATCGCAAGGTCCCCGCCCAGAACCCAGCTTCGACATGATTTCGAGGAGAAAGCCGAAGAGCCTTTTAATCTCGAACAGGACTTCCAAATCCAGATGGCTTACAGGGCAGGTATCCGGATTCATTCGCCTTGCCTTCAGTCGATCCTGACATCCCTGGTTCTCTACTACCCCGGCTTCGACGTCCAAAAAAACGAGATATGGCTCGAGGAACTCTTTTGGCAGCAATTTCATTACTGGGACGATCTGCAGGCTATCATAAGTGGAGATCAAGAACAGAAGACGCAGGCTACTATCAGAAATCCGGATACGGGAACCGACATCGCTATCTTGTGCACTCCGGAAACATACGAGCATCTCAACATCCTCCTCGGGGTACCATTGGTTGAGAAGGTCTACCGCACGTTGATTTTGCCAGAGCGGAAGTTGCACTCAGAGAGGAAGGCCACTTACAACATACTCTGGCTTCTCTTTAAGCCCGGTGGAATCGTCTTCACACAGATTCGAGATAAACTCGCTGGATTCGTCGTTATGAAAATACTGCATACCTCCAATAATGTCCAAACGTACCCGAAATCAATCCTCTAGTGACTGATAGATGGGAGTTGTCGCTTTGGAACTTAATCTACAGGAACGGGAGACTTGGGCGGCAGGGTTACAAGATCTACATCAGTCGTTTTCATGCAGAGAAGTGCATTTCAGACTTGCCCGATTTTCCGACAAACTACGCTGAGAACCAGAAAGAGCTGAGATCCGAGCTTATCAAATGAGGGAAGCGGTACTACGACATTATCTGCGATATGCAAAGTCATATGCGATATAATGGTCTCGTTATTTCGGAGAAGCCATACCATGTAAGCGCGAGGAAACATCTCCTGGAATGCTATTTAGTGTGGCTTACATATGTTCCGCAGTATAAAGGAGAAATCATCGTAGATAACCAGAGTTACAAACTGGAGATGCTTGATTCTTACAAGATGGTTATGCCGGAAACTTTGGGAGAAGAGCCCCAGGACCTTGCTGGGGAACCTCTTTTTTTCCAAGTTCAACAACATAGAGTGCTCACGGAGTAACAATCTCCAACCCGCACAGTACCTTCTTCTTCCAGATTATGTTCTACGATTTGCTCTTGAGAAGAGAGAATGGGGTGAGGCCTCCATTATTGCTCCTACTAAGAAGACTCTTATCTGACAGCGCCAGCAGCCATCCTCGACATAACCTTCGTCGAAAACCTCGAAGACGACGCGACAGATCCTATGGATAACATGATTATCGATCGGACAAAGCGAGAGTTGATTGAGGCAGCCCCAGAGAAGGCCCTGCTCTGGAACCTTGGAACACTGACTGGACAGCCGACTTTGTGGAAGCCAAGGGAAGAGGGCGTGTTGTATTTCTCCACGGTGAGCCTACTCTAGTTTACTTTCCATACGACCGTCTGAACTTCTCTAACCTGAGAACCAACCAGGCCCGCCCGGGACCGGGAAGACGATGACGGTGGAATGTATTGCGAAGAAAACAAATCGGCCGTTGATGCGGTTGTCGGCGGCAGATCTCGGCACAGAGGAGGTCCGGATGGAGAAGCGCTTGACGAAGTGGCTCGATAGAGCAACGATTTGGGGTGCTATCGTATTGATCGACGAAGCAGAAGTATATCTTGAGCAGCGTCAGGCCGGACCCATCAGTCGAAACGCACTGGTCACGGGTATGCATGCTTCTTTAGCATATCCTCAGTGAGTTAAGTACTAATACCCGAAACTACAGCTTTCCTTCGCAACATGGAGTACTTCCCAGGTCTTCTATTTCTTGTGCGTTTACTTCAATGATTAGCTGCTTTGCGAGTTTTAACCATAGCTTACCTGGCTAGACTTCCAACGGTATTGGTCTCTTTGATGAGGCTGTGATGTCGCGGATACATCTAGCAATACGGTACGACCGGCCGACGGATGCCCAACGCAAAGCGATCTGGAGAAGCTTGTTTGACAAGCTAGCGGAAGATCAACCCGGCGGACTCGCTGGTCAAAGGGCTACTTCATATTCAAACGTCACAGGCCGGTCGGATGAGGATATGAAGCCCCGACTCACTATTCCACAGTCAACGAGGGATGTCGCCCTAAGCAAAGACAGCTACCCCGCCAACTTCCAGCTAAACGGAAGAGACATTCGAAACAGTGAGTTATGTATTGGCACATGATGTATCCTGTGGCACGTGAAGTAAAAGTGCCAAACCATGTCTAACGCCATTGAAATAAGTTTTACTTCTTGCGATCAGTGTGGCTCGTTTCGAAGCTCTAAGCTCTTCTCGCTACAGAAAGCCTCCGGCGGTGATCAAAGTCAAGGCGGAGCAGCTCCAGAAAGTCCTGAAGAACAAGGAAGAGTTCAACGAGGACTACAAGAGAGCCACTGGGTTTTACCCCGACCAAATGGCTGCAGAGAGGTTTTTGAGACCGGACGGTGCTGCCGCGAGGGAATAGTAACAGGCCGGTTCACTACTGGAAGTAAGTGCCATGTTGTTGGGGCACGAGTGCCAAGCTAGCAAAGGATCGAATATCAATGTTGGATCGCACTCGAAATTAATCTCGATATGGACCTTCATACCAGGACTTACACGACAATAGTTTTGGATGCAACTGGTTTCACAATTTTACAGCCTTGACACACCTCTCACTAAACCCGAACATAATTCTGGACCCTAGAGAGCAGCCATCGTCATTGATTGAAGTTCTGACCCCAAACTTGGAGTCTCTTCCATTGTATGGATATGCGAAGGTGAGAAACAAGGGTGTTGAACATCTCATTACAGAGCTCATGGAGAACAAGGTTGATAGTTTGCCCACGTTGCGATAGTGAAAAGGCCTTGAAAAGGCCTGGATAAGACCATTCCGGACTTGAATGTTCTCTATGACGGGGACGACATTAACGAAGACTGCCTCTGGGACGGGCCTAAGGCCGATCTTGCCTTGGTCAAGATTGACGTTGAAGTAGAGTCTGTCATCCTGTCCTAGATATTGAATGCTAAGAAGTTCTTACATCGTGTAGAAGAGTTTGACGATCTAAAATACCACCGAGTCCACACATGTATGAATTTGACTAACTAGGATGAAGGCGGAAGGAACTAAACACCATCGATGGTACCATACATCAACCTTTTAGTTTTCAGTTGTCCCAGTTAAGTTTGTTGCCGAGGGTTGCAGAAATGGACAAATAGCCAGAAACCAGGAAACATAAAGCTGTCTTATTGTGAGTTTCGTCTCAGGTTCTAGCCCTTACAAAGAAAAATAGACTTGGTCACTAGCTCTCTGGAGTCTATGAAATCCGCATAATTCCAATGTCAATTAAGGAACTATTTCATAATCTAAACCACTCATGGTCCAGGGCATCTGCTGCGCTAATACGGTCTTTCGGGGTATACTTTAACAGCCGCCCTAAAAGATCCGAGAAAAGATCGATCTCCTTCTGGGGAATATCTCGGTGGATTTCACCACCATGGCTTCCGCTTGATAAGTACCAAACCCCAGGGTTGAGTTTCTCTGCTAGTGATCTGGCACCCTCTGCAACAGATGGATGAACCACACTTGTGATACCAGTATTCACCTTCTCAGAGTTCTCCTCAGGTTCCACCGCATCAAGGGCGCGACCTTGCTCATCTGGTTCATCTTTGTACATCCTCCTTCGCTCTCTCCAAGTCGTAGACCACCAAGGCTCGGGCAAATTCCCAAGAACTTGAACCATGATATCGAGGTAGGAGTCATCGTCATCGTCGAATGGGCTAAATAGTTCTCTCCCTGTTCGAACCTCAAAAAGTGTGCAGCCCAAAGCCCAAAGATCAGTGCCGAAGCCGATTTCGTTGCCAAGAATCAGCTCTGGAGAGCGATACGGCCCGGGAATACCAAGGTCTTCTGGTGGATGGGCGACCTCGAATGACTCGCCAAAGTCAATGAGGTATGGTTTCTCGCAAATATACTGCCTAGCAACATCCTTCCATTTCACAGGGTAGATAAGGTACTGTGGGACAGTTGGCTCATTGTGGTCTTTCACAGAGCCCTTGGAAACAGGGTTTTGGATCGGGGAACCAAGAATTTGCAATACTTCCTCCTCCAATAAGCCGTCAAGACCATGGATGTAGTGAAGAGCGTTATTTGGGGTGATATCTAGTTGTATGTTAGCAATCTCATGGCTCCAATTGTATGCCAAGGGCTGGATTGGAGGGGGAGACGGCGTACCACCATGGCATATTCCCTGACTATGAAGAAATCCAACAGCCTGTACAAGTTGAAGGCAAATAATTCTTAAAGTCTTGTCGGGATCACCAGAGGCTTGGAACAGGCCAAGAGAAACTTTTGGTCCGAGGACGGGGTAAACAAAACAGAGGTGATGACCGTTCGGGCCATCAACCGTGAATTGTTCTAGCGGGAGGCATATCGAATCAGCAGCTGCATCTTCCTCTTGTCCCGTGATGAGACAATCCTTGACTTGGTTTATCCGGAGCTCAGGGTAGTCAGAGTCTGACGTCTCGGAAATGAGGATTTTCAAGGCAACGTATTTTGTCGTCTCTTGTACTTCAGTGTCCTGACAAAGCCAGACATTAGAGAAGCCACCACTTCCCAGCTTGTGGATAACACGGTACCGACCAGCTTCCCCAACAAGATCATGAAGGTGTACAGGATGGTGGCCTCCAGTTTCGTAGTCGTCAAGGTTTTCCAATTTGGACGGGTTGAGCTCTAGCCGAAAGCGGTCAGTCTGGGTCTGTTTGTCGTCATACGAGGAGCGGGGAGACGTTGGCTGAGATAGGCTGGTGGGCATTTTGTTGCCGAAGAGTTGACCGGAGAAGCTCCAAGGTGAGATTCTGTCTGCAGTGATGCTTCTTCAAGATCAGAGTAAAACAAACGGAGATGTGTCCAACAGGGTCGACCAAAAGATTCGTGCTTGACAAGTTGTGAGCCGGAACGAGAAAAAGAACAAGATGGAGATGGAGAGTTTAGGCAACTTTTTGCGCGCGGGCCTTTGTACATTTCGGCTTTAAGTCGGTCAGTGACTCACTAACATAATTGATTGCCTAAGTTTACTGTCATCAACGAGGTGAAAGATAAACCTGAAATTTGCCATTCCTAAACTCCTGCATATTTTTAACGCTAGGTTAACGACAAAACCTACCCAACCATTGCTGACCAAAACCAAACAATTTTCTACTCCTCTTCCGCCAACGCATTCTGGCTGACCAGGCTGCTCTTCTCCGCAATCTTGTAACCAAGCAACTGAAGTGACGACGCTTGCAAAATCTCAAAGACTGGAACATCGGCCTTGACCTCGCGCAACAGCCAGTTTCTCACCTCGACTGCCACCAGCGAGTCTACTCCATAGACCGAGGTTGGGCTGGCCGAATCGATGTCCTCCAGGGCAATCATCAGCGACTTGGAGAGCTTCTTCATCAGGGCATCGAGGATGACGGCGGCGGCATCCTCGACAGACAACGCTTCCTTCACCTGTTGTGCGAGTGACGGCCCAGAGTTGGCGTTGCGGTCGACTGTTCGCGCTCGCATGTTGTGCAGATGCGAGAAGACGGGATCACGGAACCAGTGAGGCACGTCGCCCTGGCTCTGGTCGAAGTGCGCCTGGGTACCAACACCCGTGACAATCTGGCATCGGTCCTTTGTTCTCTCCATGGCAATGTTCATCATCTCCAGGAACTCCTCCTCTTCGATCTGTAGGAAGCCCCATCGAGCCAGGTTGCGCTCTGCTGCGCCCTCGTTCTCCGCGACGTAGCCGACCGACTTGATCATTCCAAGATCGATGACAGTTGCTGGCAGGTTGCGGGCGGCACGGTAGTGAGCAAGCGCATCTTGGAACGCGTTGGCCGCGGCGTAGTTGCCCTGTGACGTGTCTCCGACCATGCCAGCTGCACTGGCCAGCATGATGAAGAAGTCAAGTGGCTGGTTCAGAGTCGACTCGTGAAGGTTCCAAGAGCCGTGGACCTTGGGACGGATGACCTTCGTGAACACCTCGTGAGACATGTTTGCAAAGATGCGATCCTAGTAGAGTGTGAGTATTAACCTGGAATTAGAAGCTCGATTGATAGGGAAAGGCTTACCTCCAACACCATAGCACCTTGGATGACACCGCGAATGGGTGGCATTCGCTTCAACGTCTCCTCCATCCTCTCCTTCAGATCGTCTCCGTTGGTAAGATCGCAAGCCATGGCTTCAATTTGGACCCCGGCATCCTGCAACTCAACCACCAATTTCCGTGCGTCTTCGGTCGTTGCTCCTGATCGAGACAGAATGATCAGGTTCTTGGCGCCTTGGGATACCATGCGGCGAGCGAGACTTCGTCCTAGGCCTCCGAAACCTCCTGCAATGACGTAGGTGGACTCAGGGTTGAGTCTATACCCAGTCTTCTCCCTCGGTGCAACCTAGTAAAATATGTTAGCAACTTCGGCAATTTATAGATAATGATATTACTCACCGGCACAACGTCATCTGGCTGAGGAACGAGAACAATCTTGCCCATGTGCTTTCCAGCCTGCATGTAACGGAAGGCTTCCTCAATCTTGGAGAATGAGAACTCGGTGATGGGCGAGACCTTCCCGATGCTGCCATTTCTGAGAAGAGTCATAACGTCTGACAACAGTTGAGCTCCAAGTGCCTTGCGCTGTCGGAAGATGACAGTCAAGTCGACCGAAGCAAGGGTGACGTTTCTGATGAAAGGAGCCATGCCAAGACGAGTGTTGTCTTCAATGTCCTTCTTGCCGATCTCAATGAACCGACCGAAAGACGCAATTACAGACCAACTGGCCTTCAGCGCATCTCCAGAGAGACAGTTTAGCACAATGTCGACACCCTTCCCGCCCGTCATGCTGCGGATGCCGTTGACAAAAGTGAGGTTTCGGCTGGAGAAGATGTGGTCTTCGGGGATACCGTAAGTGTTCATAATGTGATCCTTCTTGTCCTTGGTGCCGACTGTGACGAAGACCTCGGCTCCGTAGAACTTGCAGAGCATGATCGCCGCCTGTCCAACACCACCGGCAGCAGCGTGGATCAAGACGGTCTCCGACTTCTTGATGCGGGCCTGCTCAACAAGTCCGTAGTACGCGGTGCAGTACACAATGGGAAGAGACGCCGCAACGGAGAAGTCCATGTCGTCTGGAATTGGCTGGACCAGGGCAGCCGGGTTGTTCACGACGTTGCAGTAAGCACCCAGCGTCCAGGTGCATACTCTGTCGCCAACCTTGAGATGAGACACCTCAGAGCCGACCTCAGCGACGACACCGCTGCATTCACAGCCTAGGAAGTCGTCGACTAGCTGGCCCATACAGACCATGATGTCGCGGAAGTTGAGGCCGACTGCGCGAACATCAATCTTGACATAGTCGGAGGGCAGCGGTGCGAGAGCCACAGGGTCGTCGACGAATCTCAGCGTGTCTAGCAATCCAGGCGTGGCAATCTTCAAGGTCAAGGGCCGACCGGGCTGGTTGAACGGCTCAATCTCCTTGGCGGAGCTGTTTGTTTTGCTTTGGCCCGCGATTCTGGCGTTCAGGTCTGCCGCCTCGATGCAGCGCTTGATGTAGACGAGACCGTTCTTCTCCGAGAACTCTTGGTCACCGGAGGTATCCTCAGAGGTCTTCCTCAAGATCGAGAGAAGCATTTCAACTCGTTCCTCCGCTGACAAGGGGCTGTCGGTGGCAAAGTCGAAGGTCGTCAAGTGGCTGCCTTCGTGTTCTGCGCGCAGCGTCCTTGCGAGACCGTGCATCAATGCGACCTCTGGCCGACTAGACTCTTGGGAAGCGCCTTCAGTCAACCATAAGAGACTCTGTCCCTTCTGCAAGATTGCCTTGAGAGTCTCAAAGTCTTTGGGGTTGAGGTCTTTGAGGAGAGGCTGGGCCAACTCCGCAACGCAGATGCACATCCTGCCAGCAAGGTCGTCATCCTCAAGCTGGCTGAAGGGCTTCGTTGTAACCACGACGCCCATTCCCTCGAGCTTTGCTTGCAGACTGTCCACAAAAGCCTGTTCCTTGCTGATCACATCGCCAGTTGCGATGGTAATCGGTGGCAGAGCGGCCTTGTTGATGTCGTCTTGCTCAGGGTCGATTGCTTCCGCGACCATCAACCGACCGGTCTGATCCCGCGGGTTCTGGTGGTCCGGCGTGCTGGATTTGAGGTCTCCAAATCCGTTGTTCTTGAGAATGGAAACCCACGTTTGCTCATCCATTGTTGGGCCCCATTGTCGGAAGGACTCCTCAGACATCCACCATCCCGGGAGGTTACCGAACGGCAGGAACACACGGTTCAGAACGTGCGTAATCTCCAGAAGAAGAAGCTTGCCTCCGGTCTTGAGCATCTTTCTCGCGTTGGCTATGGTGGTGTTCATGTTAGTGGTGGCGTGCAGGACGTTGAAGGCGATGATGACGTCGAACTTCTCGTCCTCGGCGAAACCCTGGCTGTGGGGATCCTCTTCGATGTTCAACTTGCGGTAGTTGATCAGGCCAGTCCAGTCATTGAACTTCTGTTCGGCCTTCTCGAAAAAGCCAGCCGAAATATCCGTGTAAGTGTAGCTTGAAAACCGGGGGTAGGTGCCGTTGCCGCCACCAAGGGCTTTGAGAATAGGGACTGTAGCTCCTCCTGTGCCCGCGCCGATTTCGAGGTACTGCAGTTGGGGAGACTTGTGAGACATCATGGTGATGTATCGTTGAAGGTGGGCGTATGAAGTAGCAATTCCCAAGGAGTTTGCATAGTAGTTGTAGAGGAGCTCATCCTCGAGCATCAGCGCCAAGGGCTCGACCTCGTTTCTAAGGATGCGAGGGAGATTGCGTCCCATGAGGCAGAGAAGCTGGCCCTCGTAGTCGGTTGACTCGATTTTCTTGATGAGGATGTCCATCTTTTCTTGCATCTCAGGCGTGTCAAATTGCTGCCATTCGGGCGTTTGGTGCTCGATGGTACCGGCAAACACCTGCTCGCGGTGGTGCTTCATGTAACGGTAGAACTTCTGGTGGTGCGGTTGGATGACTTGATCATCTGTCACGCTTTGCAGTGCCAGTTGATAAAAGTAAGAAGCGACCATTTCGAGCGTTGCGATGTACTCAGAAGGTGTGTCCTCAACCCCGGTTGCGGTGAGGTCAGCCTCAAGTTGCTCCTTGGACATGAAGTCCAGGTCAGGCTGCCACTCAACATCGAAGCAAAGCTTCTTGATCTCGTCAGCGTCACTGTTGTCGTCGGCTGAGTTGCTCGATGTGAGTGCCGTGCAAGTAACTCCTTGGATTCTAACTACAGGAGGCGCTTCTTCACCACGGTCCCGGACAGTGATCTTAGCCGTTGCCTCTCGGAAGCCCACGAACGCGGCCTGAGAAAGGGCCTCGAAGGAGTGGCCAGGAGCACTAGAGATCTTGCTCGAGACGTACAGCTCTTGGATGAAGGTGGGCATGTACGGCTCCTTGATATTCGCAGCGGCGTGCGTCAAAGCTGGGAACAAGGTCTGCAGGAAGGTATCCATGGTAGCTGGATGGACCAGATGCTCGTACTCATACTCGCAGGGCATGCAGCTCTTCGTATCAGGGATCGACAGTTCTCCCAGAGCTTTGCCAGGCCCATAGCTGAGCTGGGTGATGTTGCGGAACGTCGAGCCATAGTCCAAACCCGCCTTGGAAAGATCCTCGTACACTTTGTCAGGTGCAGCAGCAGTCTGGCAGAAGTCCTTGGCGCTGTCAAAGTCTTGCTTGTGCAAGGCCAGCGACTCCCTAGCTTCTCTACCAGCATCCACATCTCCAGTGGCCTGCTCGTAGTTGATCGCAAGCAGACCTCTGCAGTGCTCATTCACGCCTGAAGCGGTATGAGTGAAGACTCGGAACTCCTTCCACAAGTCTGAGGATGACCTGCTGCTCGAGTTGAATGGCCTGACGTGGAACATGACTTCAATGCCAAGTTCAGTTTGGGGAACAACCAGGGCTCTGCTAATGAGCATCTCCGAGATGGTGTATCCGACAACTCTCTCTTGGTCCGCGGTAGGCGTCATCTGCTTGGCAGCCTCGAGCGCCATCGACACGTATCCCGCAGCGGGATATACGATAGACCCTTGAACTTGGTGGTCCCTCACCCACGGCTGTTCCGAGACTCGGATGAAGTTCCGCCAGCGCGGCTCCGCGGGATTCCAGTCAGCCACGGGAGCGCCGATGAAGTCGTTACGCGGAGAAGGACGGAAGCGATATTGGGAGCTCAATCGCGACTCGGCCCAGAACTTCTTGCTGTGGTTCCAGGGATACGGAGGCAGATCAACCAAGACTTGGGGCGCAGGGCTAGACTGCTCAGGCTCGTTGACCTTCTGGAGCTGCGCCGGCACGCCGCGGGCCCAAAGAGCGGCCACGGCTTCCAAGGTTGTCTCACAAGCGTCTTTGTCTCGGACGAGAGCGGAGTAATACGGGATGTTGCCGTTCTTCTGGAGGTCGTTGACGGCGAGGACCTGCTTCACGGGTCCTGCCAGGGCGGAATGGGGACCGATTTCCAGGAGGATGTTGACTCCGGTGTTGTTGCCGCGTCTCTTGGCTCGACTCGCGCCGGCCGACTTTGCGCTACAGAGAACTTGCAATCCCTGAGAGAAGCGGACGGGCGAGAGCATGTTGTCGACCCAGTACTTGGCGTCGAGATCAACACCAGTGGTTGAGGTACAGGTCACCGTGGAGATCATCTCACAGGCGCGACCGGTAGTGACATCGGTTTCAGACAGCTCGAGACCGGAAAGAGTCTCCAGATATTGATCGGCGACTTCAAGCATGTGATGCGAATGGTATGCTGTGCTGACCTTTAGCCTCCTGGCAAAGACATTCTCCTCCTTCAATGTCTGCTCAAGTGCGTCGAGAGCGGCAACGTCACCTGAGATGGTGACGTTTGAGGGGCTGTTGATGCAAGCCACGTTGATCTTGCCAAGCGAAGCATCCAGGTGAGAAATTTGTTCAACAGCTGCCTCCTCTGAGAGTCCGCACGCCATCATGGATCCCTTCTGCTGAACTCGGGACGAGATCAAGCCTCTGAAGTAGGCCACCTTGACAGCCGATTGGAAGGGCAGTTTTCCAGCCGCATATGCGGCGGCAATCTCTCCGCTGGAGTGTCCGATGACCATCTGGGGCAGTACTCCCCAGTCGGCAAGGAGATCAACGAGGGCCATCTGGATAGCGGTGCAAAGGGGCTGGCTTATTTCAGCCTCACCGACGCGGGAGTTGGTCTTGTCCTTCCCCAGCTCTTCCGAGAGATTCCATGTGCAGCCCAGCGACTGCAGGACCTTCTCAGCCGAAGCGATGGACTCCCTGAAGACAGAGTATGTCTGGAGAAGCTCGCGGCCCATGCCCCACCACTGCGCGCCCTGCCCTGTGAAGACAAAGGCGCTGCGAGGGCTTCGACCAGCCTGAAATCATGGGTTAGCAACGACTGGGTTTGAGTGTAACTGGGCTGGACTTACATCTGAACGAATAGGCTTCTGGCGTGTGCTCTCAAGCTTCGTGGTCAAGTCTTGGAGCGAGTTGGCGACGATAAAGAACTTCATCGTAAGGCGCGAACGTCTCTCGCCGAGCGTGTACGACAGGTTGCTGAGAAATCGCTGCTCGTCGACATCCTTGCGTCTTCTCAGCTCCTCAACATACGCCGCGGCGCTGTCCTTGGCTGTTCCCTCCTCGTGCGTGGACCACACGAAGACGCGATGCTGCTTCGGCGAGGGGAAATACTCGTTTTCGCTATCAGCAGATGCGTAGCCCGAAAGAGCAGGAGAGTCGTTGTAAAGAGGGCTGTGAGCACCATCCAGCAATAGTGGTTTGGCAGACGTGCAGTGGGAGGCGACCAAGCCCCGTTCAGCGAGGTAGTGATACGCATCGTCGAGGATGATGTGTGCGTTCGTTCCACCAAAGCCGAACGAGTTGATGCTTGCTCTCCTCACCTCGTTGGTTGGCCAAGGTGTGACTTCGGTGGGCACGCGAATCCTCCAGCCCTCAAAGTCGATGGCTTCGTTTCCCTTTTCGAAGTGGAGGTTGGGTGGGATCAACCCCTTTTCTAGGGCCAGGACAGTCTTGATGACACTGGCGAGACCACTGGCGCCTTCAAGATGTCCAATGTTGGTCTTGATGCTGCCGACATAGAGACGGTTCTCCTCGCCGGGCTTTCTGTACTGGCCCAGTGTGGAACCAATTGCACCGGCTTCGATGGGGTCACCAGCAGGTGTTCCGGTCCCGTGAGCTTCAAAGTAGCCGACAGAGGCAGGATCACACCCTGCGCTCTCGTAGGCCGCTCTGATGAGGATTTCTTGGGCCTCTCGCGAAGGCAACATGATACCGGCAGTGCGGCCATCCTGGTTCGAGACGGAGCTTCGGATGACAGCACGGATGGTGTCGTTGTCCCGGATGGCATCCGCCAGAGGCTTCAGGTAAATAGCCGCGATACCCTCACCACGGGAGTATCCGTTGGCACGGTGGTCGTATGTATGGCACTTGGCATCGGGACCGAGGAAGTGCACGTTGGACATGGCAATCATGACGTCCGGGTTGAAGATCAGGTTGGTGCCACCGACGAGGGCAGATTTGCTCTCTCCGGTCCGAAGACTCTGGCACGCAAGGTGCAGAGCAACAAGACTGCTGCTGCAGGCAGTGTCCACGGTGAGACTTGGTCCCTTGAGGTTGAACATGTAGCTGATGCGGTTGGACAGAATGGCGGCACCATTTCCGGTCGAGACGTAGACAGGCGACGTCTCAGGATCGTGGGTCAGCATCTCGTTGTAGTCCCTTGAGAAGCAACCAACGTAGCAGCTGGTGTTTGATCCTGACAGAGCTTCCATGGGAATGCCAGCATTCTCAATGGCCTCGTACGCGGACTCCATCATCATACGCTGCTGAGGGTCCATGCCGCTGGCTTCAGCAGGAGAGATGGAGAAAAAGGAGGCATCGAAGGCGGAGATGTCCTCATCTAGGAAATGAGCAGCACGGATGTTGAACTATGAGTACCGTTAGTACACAGGCCGTAAAGGACAATCAAAGGGGCGTTGACATACAGTTCCGTTCCTGTCTGGGTCCGGGTGGTAGAAGGCATCGACGTTCATGCGGCTCTTGGGAATCTCGCAGCGACCGGATTGCTTCTTCGCAATCATGTCCCAGAGCTTGTGCGGCGTGGAAGAACCTCCAGGGAACTTACAGGCCATGCCAACGATGGCGATGGGGGGGAGGGCGTCGGGAGACATGTTGGAACTGTTGGCCTCTGCCGAAGTGAACATGACGCTGGCGGGGGTAGTATGAATT
>JABSTB010000364.1:0-20231 GCA_013756995.1 Neonectria neomacrospora
GTCGAACCCGCTCCCCTGGCCCCCGCCGCCATGGCTTCGAATACCTTCCGAGACTCTATCAACTCCCTGGGCTGGAGCCGTCGCGATGAGCCCGTCAACACCTCTCAGCAGAGCGGCCTCCTCTCCTCCATCCAGAGCCTGAACCCGTTCGGAGACCGTGGCTACGTCCGCCTCCCCGTCACCGAGAGTTCCGGCGCACCCCTACCCCAGCCTACCCGTCGCGAGGAGGAGGAAGGCTGGTATGTTCGTGAGTCAACCTGGCAGCAACCCCGATCCGTGGCTCTTCGGCACCCCTGCAGCGGGACATGTGCATTGCATCTCAGCCATGCCTTAGATCATGCATGTGATGCGGATGACATGCCTCGTGGGTAAGAGAAGCTAACCCCAGTCGCAGTTAGTCGATGGGATCGGTTGATGGTATTTGGGGCTTGCAACCTCGCTGCCCTGGCCTGTTTCGTCATCTGCTTCACCCTCTTCCCGGTTCTCTCCTTGAGGCCTCGCAAGTTTGTCATATTGTAAGTCAACAACCTATACAACTCCCCCGACGGCCCCTTTTCTATGTCACGCGTCCGAGCATCGTGACTACACCTTTATCCATATCATGACAAGGTCGTGGATACCAAGTCGAAATTTGGATTCCGTGCCCCATGCTTACACCGCGATAGGTGGTCTGTCGGGTCTATGATGTTCTTAGCATCTTTTGCGGCCATGATGGGACCTCTGAACTATATCTACCATCTCCTCTCGACCCCTCGGTTGCCGTTCACCGCGATGTACTTCGGCTCTATTACGATGACGCTAGTTTTCGCCTTGAAGGTAAGTGTCAGAGGTCCAGGATGAATGGCTCCTTGCTGACCAATATCACAGCTTCACAGCACCATCCTGACACTCCTTTCGGCAATCGTCCAACTCGCTTGCTTAGTGTGGTACCTGATCAGCTACTTTCCTATGGGGTCAACTGGTCTACGCTTTGCCGCGTCCCTTGGAACAAGGCAAGCCACGGCTTGGATGACTGGTTGAAAGCAGAATCGTGTTTGGGAAACCCAGGGTCTCTCCTTGCGGTTCTGCTGATATCATGCAAGCCCGCACACCAGCTTTGACTTGTTAAAAGAGAAATTGTTTACATGTACGATATAGTTTGTATCAGTATAGTCAAGTATGACTATTGAGACGATAGCAAAAGGTGCCTCTATTTGGATGGGACACCATAACCTAGAAACTGGATTCTGGATTTCTGGGCAGCAGAAACAGCATCAGGTTGATGGATAGGTCTACCACAGACGCCAACCTATATATCACTCCTATCATGGCGAAAAGAGAAGCGAGACAACAGAGAATACCACGTTCAAAATCCATGCCAGTCAGAAACCGAAGGCTGACGTAGTTGATCGCATCACACCTAAATCATGCATATGCAAGGTATCAGGAATAGGGCTCAGGCGCGGGAGTTTCCACTCCGCATCCATGGCATCAGGAAGTCATGAAAGGCCTCCCACACTCAACTTTTAAAGCTACAGGAATAAAGTTCCAATGGTAGGGTATCGCGCATAAGTCTGCATAGATCTTGAATCTACCCGTCGCGAGTCTCTCTCTAGTCCATTCGCCTCAGTACGACGCGCCTTCAAGGCATCGAGTCGGTCTCAAGTGCCGGACAAAGGATGAGGGGTACCTCTGGTATCCGTTGCGAACCCACGCGACACGAGGTATCCCCGCGGGATCTAACACCAAACGGGCAGCCTGTCAAGTTGTCTCGCGCCCAATGAGCGCTGTGCCGGCCCGCTAACACTGGGGCCTCGGCTTGCAGGGTCTGTCCCCCGGGCTGGGCAGCGTCCGTTCAACGGGAATCGAAGGAAAGCAAGCGCTGCGTGAAAGAACTGATGGGTGACGGCATGTTGGTGGCGCTTCACCACTTTAACCCTGGCCCGGAATTGGGAGCGGCGGAGCGCGGAGGAGACTCGGAAATACAAGGCTCCCGCTCATCCACCCGCTCACCCATCGATCCTTCCTTCCTTCCTTCCAGTGCCGTGCCGCTTGCCTGAAGGGGGAAAACCTCGGGCTGTCGTCCGGTGGTACGGGAGCTTTGTCGACCCCGAGCGAGGAGGGAGGGCACGTCGACTCTCAATGCATTGCTCCGTCGAAGTTATCGTATGCATTACACAAGCCCCAACCAAACTCGGGTGCTGGATATCAACCCGCCACGGAGCGGCCGGACTAAAAGCGTCCGCATCATAGCCGGACCTTCTCTAGCACAACACTTGCCTCGACGGTTTGGCGAGGCTTCCGTGCGGGATTGTTTGGTTTTTGGTGTGTTTGTGGTCGCACTGCAATGCGTGCCGTGCCCTTCCCTTCCCTTTTGCGGAGGTGGTAGATTACACCACGTAACTAATCACCATCGTGGTCATGGAGGCGGCGTTTGTACGGTACGAAGTACGTCTACATCCGTCCTTGGCCTCCACCTCCGCTCCCTCAGACTACGACTCCGATTTCTTGCTTCTGCCATTTCGCTTGGCGTGGCCTGGAGCCGGTCTGTACGGATTAGCCCGAAGCATCTCTGTGCATGTATGGGATCCTCTGCTTGCCGGCAACAAAGCGGATTCTTTTATGGAAGCGACGTCGGGCATCACGCACATCACACACATAACATCACGCACATAACATCAACAAAGATGCGTCTGCGAATTCAAGTCCTCTCCTCGGTCTGTAGGCTCCCATGGTTTGCATGACCATGTCATGATGCCTGCGAGGTAGCATTATGTGCTCTCCCTGTCTGCCAATTTTGATGTTGCTTGCCTGATACGCACGACCTTCCCGGGCAGGCAGGCAGACAGGCAGACAGGCAGACAGGCAGACAGGCAGACAGGCAATGACGGGTCCAATTTGTATGTCCAACCTTATGCGAGTAATCCAATGACATGTAGGCCTAGACATCCCGTCACAGTCACAAGTATTCGTACAAGTGACGACCGACCAGGCCGTTCCGAGCCCTGCCCGCACCGGGCTCGCGTCACTTCACTCAATCAGCGTCAGCGTAATCAAAGACGCACACAAAACATGGGTAGCCAGACAGGGCCTGGTAGGGCCTGCCGGCCGGCCTGAGCCGATTTATATTCGCGCATCCCCACCAGCCCATCACGGCCGTCCGGGTGGAACACAGTGACCGCCGGGGGCGTGGCTGGCGCTGAATCGCCGGGCACCCACAGCCCCGTGCTGCAGCTGCACAGTACCTACCCAAGTTGCCAAGGTACCTACGTGCCTCCGAAGCGGACGCCCTGTAGCCCACTGAGGCCTGCTGGAGGACCCCTCCTTTAGTGCCCTAGAACCTCCCCGTCCAGTCCAGTCCGGTCTGCTGGGCCAGAAGAAGGAAAAACCATGGACAGTGCCCGCCCGTTCCCCATCACCAGCGCTGGCGCAGCGCCGATTCAATGATGGGCCACCTTCTCCGGCCGCTAGACAGCGCCTACAAAGTAAGGTATCCGTATCCGCTTCCAGGGATCCCGCCTCGTACCTCTGCGGAGAGGGGAAAAATAGGCAGAAAAAATTTATTATTCACACAACGCAAAAATAACCTCCGACTCTGATTTTCTCAGTCGGTCCTGTGCTGTGCCCTCCTTTCATACCACAATTCCTCGTCAGCCTCAATTCTCCACGAATTGCCGCTGTCGTTTTCCCCCTCTGTTGTGTCTTCCTTTGCAGTCGATTCCCCTTGCCACTTGGTCTGCGCTTTTCAACCCTCGTCTCGTGTTGAAAGCCTGAAGCCCGAGCCTGAGGAAGCACCGTCGCTCCCCTGCATCGATTCGTCACTCGTCACTCGTCACTCCCCGTGGTTGTGGTTGTTACCTCGACGAGCCGAGCCGGTCTCTTCATTTGCCCATCCTCTCTTCGTCAAACTGTTTGCCCTTGAGTTTGTTTGCCTCAGCACTACCGTTTCGACCGAACCAAAACCCTCTTCGCAGGCCTATTGTTCTGCGCAACAATCCAAGTCTCGTTCGCCCCGAATCCCGCACCCGCTTTTCCACAAAGTCCTCGGCCCTACGGACGTCCTTTCACGCCCAACTCGCCAACCTACACCCTCTCGACGCCGTTGCCTCTCTTCCCGAAGCAGGGTACACGACTCTCTCGCCAGAACCGACCACCGTCGACCACCGTCGACGCCCTCACCAGTTGGGGAATCCCGAACAGCGACTGCACTGTACATTGGGTGCGCTGCAACTCCCACGTGCGGAGGGGGTCGAGATACCTCTCCGGGCTTTCTGTCTCCGGAGACATCCTTTGCACCAGTCGGTGGCCCTAGGTGAAGAAGCGCCTGCGGCTCACCATATATCCTGTCCTGTCTCGCCGTAAGCCTTTGCTTCACGGCTCACCTTGACATGACTTCAGTAGCAACCACGAACTCTTCCGAGATGTCGGCCGCTTCCTCATTCTCCTACGCACAAGCTGCGAAGGGCCAGGGCGCCGTATCTCCGTCGATTACGTCTGCCACTGTCGCCTCCCAGCCTCAGGACGCTCCGGCTCCTGACGCTGACCCTGCGCCTGCGCCTGCCACTGAGGCCGCGGCTATTACCAGTACTGCCACTAGTACTACCACGCCTGACGTTGAGCAGGCCAAGCCAGCCGAGATCCCCGAGACCACTGACAGCATTGATGCCCAGTCGGCTGCTCCCGAAAAGCAGGATCTCGACAACGGCCCCGGATCCGAGAGTGATACCCGATCCGAGTCCACACAAGAGAGGCGGCCGGAATCGAGGCGCGATGATGACGCCTCGAGATTAGACCGCCCATGGCGACGCAATGACAAGTCTACGAGATCCTCCAGCACCACAACACGATCTGCGGATGAACAGGATTCCCGAAAGGCTCGGAGGAATAAGAAGGGCAAGGCCTCTGAGAAGCAGGCCGGCGATCAAGCGACCGTGGCGGACAAGGAGGAGGAGGCCGTCCCTGAGCCGCCCAAGGTCGAGTTGTCCGAGGCACCCATCCCCACCGTCAACATCTGGCATCAGCGCAAGGAGGCTCACCAGGCGAAGGGTAAGCCCTCTGAAGAGTTGGTCAATGGTCAGCAGGAGAATATCAAAGTCTCTGCCAAGGCCACTGAAGATGCGCCCTCTCACAATGGCCCCGTTACCAACGGCGTCAAGCCTCAGCGAAAGGTTTTAGACGCCACTCGCCCTGAGCGAAACGGACCTCGCGGTTCCAGAGCGTCGGAGAAGGATGGCAAGGATGTGCCCCCGTCGGTTGATGACTCTGCTTCGTGGCCTACTCCGGAGACTGCCATCAAGGAAGTCAAGGACGACAAGAAGAAACCCACTGAGCAGTCTACCCTGTCCAACAAGGACACCAAGGATGCACAGGACGATGGAGCCCAGGGCAAGTCGCGACAGAAGGAGAAGTGGGTGACGTACGACTACGTCCCTACCGTCAGCTTCGAGACCCAGCTGCCCCAGATGCGCAACTCCAAGCCCCGGGGTGGTGCCCGAAGCGGCCGTGATACTGGTGCCCGAGCGGCCGCGAATGGCGTCCCTGAAAAGACCCCTACCGCTCCCTTGAACAAGGCCAATGAGGCCAAGCCCCGAGAGACGAACGGCTCCAACGGGACCTCCTCCCAACCCCCGGCTGCCAAACGTGGATCGCTCGATGCATCCAACAACCAGAAGAAGGCTTCTGCCAGTGCCGACAAGGCCAAGGATTCAACCGCTCAGTCAGCTGTAAGTGACCATGCCCTAATCTCTTGCCCAGCACGCACAACTTTGAGGCCTCATAATACACCCCGACTCCTTATTCATCTTGCTCGATGATGTTTGCTAACATCGACCCCCCAGGAAAACTCCCAAGCTTCTCGACCAGAGGGCCGTGGTGAGAGAGGACGAGGCGGCTACCGTGGTCGGGGCGCCCACCCCTCTGCAAACGCCCACCACCAGCACTCCGCCTCGGCTTCGGCCGTTGCAACTGCCGGATTCAATGGCTCTGCTCCCCGAGGTCAGGGTCCTTACAGCCCCCCTCTCCGCCAGGGTGCTCACGGTCAGATGTTCATGCCTCCCGCCCAGCGAGGTCGAGGAGGCCGCAATGGCGCTGGCAACTATCACCGCATGTCTCTGCCTAATGGCCAGTCGCGTGGAATGCCTGCTATCCAGGCTCAGTTCGGCGGCCCCTACGACTACACGATCCCTCAAATGGCGGGTATCCCGTTCCAGCCTCACCCTTACTGGGACAACATGGTTGTTCCCATGTTGAAGGGCCAGATTGAGTACTACTTCTCGATTGAGAACCTTTGCAAGGACATGTACCTCCGAGCTCGCATGGACTCTCAGGGTTTCGTCCCCTTACACTTCATCGCCGCCTTCAAGCGTATGCGAGACCTGTCCCCTGATATGACACTTATCCGGGCCGTCTGTGAGGAGTCCATCGACGTTGAGTACATCGTCGGCGAGGACGACTGCGAGCGCCTGCGTCGTCGGGAGGACTGGCAGAAGTTTGTCCTACCCATGGAGGAAAGGGATGAGCTAGCTCGCAACCACGGTCCTGCCCATCTGACCTACAAGAACCGGGCATATGCATTCAGCAACCAGTTCAACGGTATCCCGATGGTACCCTACGGTGCCTATCCCAACGATCCTTCTTTCCAGCAGTACACCGACAGTGCTCAGGCGACACCGGCTGTTAACGGGCTTGTCAACGGCAACGGCACCACTCAGCTCTCTGCCGAGGTTCCTGACTTCTCGCCATCGGGCACGATCCCACTTGTTCAGACTGAGGGCAAGACCGCGAAGGCCGAGGTGTCCTCAGAGCTGCCGAACGGCCATGTCGAAGCTCCCCTAACGAACGGGGTGCACGCCGAGGAGCACGAGGCTGCCCAGTCGTAAGCTGGCCTCCCAGAAACGGGGACGGCACCTACAGCGGTTGGGTTTACAAACTGGCCATAGGTATTTTCGTCACATGGACGAGAGCGGGTTGTTGTCTTATTTGAGACGGGGATTTGGGGATTATGTATATCCCGAATCCGATTCACATGGTATTCAGGGCATGATGCGCCCTCGACTACAATGACGCCAAGAACGATGGCGTTGTATCAGTTGCGACCGCATTTCTTGGTTCACGATTTTCGAGAGAATGAATGTATGGGGATTTGAAGGTTTCTGCACTCGATTGTGCACGCGAGGATGTCGCAAGCACAAATGGACCGGAACTACTACGTTGCTTTGCGGGGGGTATCAGGATCAAGGGGTGGGAAAGGAGTTATCCGTGACTTGATGCCAACAGGACACGGGAGGCAAGGGCTCGATATACGATGAGGCCACTTACGGTTTTTTAAGATGGACGACAAAATCCATGAAAGATGGAGGAGCGAAGGATCGATGAATACCCAACTATGGCGATATCCTTCTTTGCCTGGCCCAACGAATCGAGGGGTGGGCTGCCCGCGCGGACTAGCGGTGGGACTGGTGGATATGGTTGGCTCAATCCTTGACATATTGGCTTTTCAGGGCGGAATCTGGGCAACTTCGGCGAGACATATGGTCCCCACCAGCGCCCTGTTGGAAAGACCTGCAGTTTTTTTTTTTTCGTTCTCAGGGGAGTTCATTGGACCCAGTCTCCTGGGTCTTGTGGCTCTCATAGGTCTCATGGAAGGACCAAGGATTATGTGGACAGTGTCCCAATGGAGTCGTTAGGAGAAAATACTCGTCATGCGAGGGGGGGTTGGACTGGGGAGCGGAGAACGGTGGAGGAAGAGCCAGAAAGAGAAAAGACAGGGACGAAAAAAAGCACATTGCATGTTATTGAGCCACGACACGGGTCTTTCTGGACTGCATTTCCGAGGGGTTCTACGGTGGCTTGCTTTTCTCGTGGATTCTTGATGTTAGACGGTCCTCTCCATACTTCTGAAGGTGTTTTTTTGTTTCTGGCATTGTACAATAGTTTCCAAAGAAAAATATTAAAAAGTCGAACAAATTCCTGTCTCGTTGACATGGATGGGTATGGGTCACCTGGCGGGCTCTGTGAGGTATGGATGGGGAACACCCCTTTGGAATGTTTCTAGGGCTCACTAATGCAATTGCTTGTGTAGTAGTACTCATCATGGGTGGATTCCAGCACAGCTGGGTTGGTCTGGGATTGCCCTCGAGTAGACGAGCGGGGTTTCTAGTACATCTTTTGAGGGACTGAGTGATGCTATGACCATGGTTTTCCTTCGCTTGATCAAATAAGCTTGGAAGTGTTGTGAATCTCTAGGGTTTGTGAAGGTTTGTGGGACACTTCGTCAGGACTCTCGACTTCTGTCATCATGGTGTTGCGGGGTATGGCGGGGTCATGTTGGCTGAGTTCTAGGGTAGACACGATGGCTAAAGTTGGCATTGGCTACAACTGGAAAGGTGTGTGTAAAAGGGTTCATTGGGCATAAGCGTGTTGGGTTGTAGGATTGTTGATGGTTTGGATGTCTTGCCTTAGGTTTGCCAGAGATGCGAAAAGGGACACCTGCGAAATTGACAACTAGGGATTTGTTCCTTGCCTCACAAGAACTACTCCGCCACCACAGACTGGCATGCTATCACGCGCAAGTAACAATCTCTTGTTGAGGAATACTTAAGCTGGAACCCACAGACTCGGGTTCTTGGACGGCAGGGGCTGAAGCCGGGCGGGCAGATCAAAGTTTACGAGACGGCGGCTCGCGGGAGAGACCGAAGGCGGTCGGTCAGCAAAGCCGTTGAAACCCTCATGACACCGTCGGAACCAATGAAAATAGAGCCAGCCTGGACACAAAGCCAGACAAGACTAGGAGCGGAAATACTGTCATCTTGCGATATGTGAAAGATACTTATTACTCGTTGTCAGTCATTTGTGCCTTCGCTTCGGATCGAGGAACGTGGCAGTGGCCGGGCCGCCCGAGTGGATGAAGAAGCGCATCATCCTGGGAGCGGGGGGAAAAAAGAAGGCGAACTGGTGCGCGGGGTGAAACCGGTGACATCATTTCAAAGTTGGGCGTCACCAGGTGGGGCCGTCTGGTTTTGGGTGGCCCCGGAGTTTTGTGGCTGACTGGGGCTTGTGACTGAGTTGTCGGGATGAAGGGGGTAATGTGGCTGGGGGTCATGGTCCGGGGGTCAGCCGCCCCGTAGTTTTGGGGCGTTGGGGGAATGGATCTTGCGTCACACCTACTCGAGAGACAGAGAACGACGCGGGCGAGGCTGGGCGGCAAGGCGGAACGAGAGAAAGAAGTGTGTGTGTGCGTGTCTGAGAGAGGGCGCGTAGTGACGCAACGAGTCTCGGAGCCTGAGAGGCCTCACCTACAATACACAGCTGTGACCCTTTTTACTCTTTCGACGCGGATAGTAGGGCTTTCTGTGCGCTAGGTAATGTACTGTAGTGAAGAGTTTGTCGAGGAGAATCAAAGAATGATAAAGAATAACCGATCTGATGACGAATCCCTTCCATCACGAGAAAGCCGGCGCCAGCAGAGCCTCATCCAGCTGACAAGAGGAGACACGCACACTGGCAGCCGTGTGGATAGGCAGACAGTCAATGGCAGCACAGCAGTTGAGCAGGCAGACCAACTCATCTTGGTATCTCCACTTGGTCTTCGCTCGTGTAGACAACACAGGCGGATTGGAAGAAAGGCCCACCTCGTCCACTTGCAAACAAGGACCACCGCCGTAAAAGACAACCACAAGTGCAAGCCTTGAAATTTTACGAAGCAAGAAGACACACAGCGCAGGGCGAACAGAGCCCTGAGAAATTTTTGCTCCGCCACAGGCGCTGTAACCTGAAAGCCAGGCGAGAAAGAGGAAACGACACACAGGTGACTAGAACAGCGGCGAAACAGTTCACGAATAACGTGATAAATAACCAATGTTCGGGGTTACCGGCAGCTTTAGAAGGTGACCGTTGGTCTTGGGGTGTGGCGCAGTTGCTTGGAAGAGGAACTTGGACTCGCCCGGGAGAGATGGAAGGGACGCGGCTGTGTTCTCCACTGCAATTGGAATGAGTTCGGGGGTTCTAGCGAACGGTTGGGGACTGGGTGCGCTGTAAGGTGGCCCGGAAGGGACATTGCAGGAACGACGTCACGGGCAGCCACATCCATTGTTGAGTCTTTTTCCACTTCAGCTTTGAGGAAACCGACATGAGTAAAACAAACAGAAGTTTATCCAGGGCCAGGCCATTTTGGATTCAAGGGGGGAACACGGGGAACGGTGTACTTCTATTCATAGGCTTTTGCACCGGAGTTCCATGATTGCTGAGTTTCCAAAGCAGGTTCTATCGATTGGACGGCAATGCGGACGGCTCCCTCCACTGGAAAATGCCCTGGAACTTGGGTGAGTGCCGGTGGTAGTGGGGACAGCGACCCGGAGCACGACCCCTGTCCATTAAGTTCCCTTCCATGTCCCTTGTCCCATGTCCTAGAGACGTAGCGTCACTGCGTCAGTTGTCGATTTGCCCCCCCGCTCTCATCATTACGTCGTTGGAGGGTCCGCCCAAGTCGCTCCAGGTACCGAGGGGCAGGATGTGCCGCAGTGCATGTACAGCCCGGCGGTGGGCTTGGTGGGATGGGACCTTTCTCGCTCGCAGCAGGCGTCGAGGTACATTCCCAAGGCACAGACAGGAAGCCGACTGGACCCTAGCAGGGAAGTGGCCGCCTCGATTGCTGCCTTCCCAGGTTCCATGCATGCATCTCTTGATGAGTTGATGCCCATCCGCACTCAAAGTCACTCAGCCCACTGCCCACTGACTGCCCACTGGGCGCCCACCTTGTCCTTGTGCCTGCGCTCCGCTCCGAACACTGCTAGGACCCTGTTTCCTGATTCTTCTTCGTCTTCTTCTTCTGTTGGCTTTCCCCTCCCTCTTTCTCTCACCATCTCTACGCCTTGCAAGCAATCTGCACCTCGCAAACAACCTACACATCGCAAGTTTGCGTTCATCTACGACCCTCGCCGCAACCACTATTGAAGTAACACTCCACGCCATCTCCATCCAAATCTACCACATTCCCCCCCACAACCCAGCCTTATGGCGAACTACGACCCGTACGAGCGGGATTACGGCCGCCGTTATGTGCGAGAGGAGCGCAGGGAAGACCGCCACGCCGATCCCCGCGAGTCCTACACCAAGGTCCACACAACCCGCGAAATCGTTCCTCGGGGCCGCGAGGACAGCGACCTCTCTGTTGAAGAGGTTCGACGGGACTTCCCCCCTCCCACCGGCCGCCATGGTCGACCGGCAGAGCCCGGCTACTACGAGGATGAGTACGAATACCGCCGCGGCTACGACCCCCGCTATGACCGAGAGAGTGACCGTCGTTCTCGGCGGAGTCCCGGCAGCACCTACTACGACGACGATGAGCGCGAGCGCAAGTCCAAGCCCAAGGGCATGTCCAAGCAGGAGAAGATTATCGCCGCTGTCGCCGGAGCGGCCCTCCTTGCTGGAGGTAAGGAGCTCTTCGACCGCCGTGAAGCCAAAGAGGATGGCACCGAAGTTCAACGCAACCCTCTTTCCACCATTGCTCTCGCTGGCGTTGGCGCCCTAGCCGCCTATCAAGGCGCCGAGTTCTACACCAAGCAACAGGCCAAGAAGGACCAGAAGGCCAACTACATCCTGCACCGTGGCCGTGACGGCTTTGCCGAGTACTACTCGGACGAAGACGAAGGCCCCAAGGAGAGAAAGGGACACAAGAACTTCCTTGAGAGTGCTCTTGCTGCAACTGGTCTGGGTGCTGCTGTCAAGACCCTCACCGGCGGCGGCGATGACCACCGATCCGACACTCGAAGCCGCCGAGGAGGCAGCCCCTACAGTGACCGATCCCGCTCTCGCGGCGCCGGCGGCGCCGGCGGTGGCGCCTTTGGTAGCAACAAAATCCAGAAGGCCGCCATGGCCTCTCTACTGGCTGGTGCCACCGAGGCTTTCCGCGTCTCTAAGGAACCTGGTGGCTGGAAGGGCGAGAAGACGAAGCGAATTCTTACTGCAGCTGCCGGTGCTGCCACGGTCGATGCGGCTACTGACGACAAGCATGGCAAGCTTGGCCTGGCCGAATCGGTGATCGGCGGTTTGGTCGGTAACCGTTTGATCAACGGCTCCAAGAATGATATTGAGGAGGACAAGTTGACGGGACGTAGCCGTTCCCGTTCGAGGGCGCGATCCAAGTCTCGAAGCGGCGGCGGTGGCGGTAGCAGCGGTCTTGCCGCTCTTGCAACTGCCGGCCTAGGCGCCCTCGGCGCCAAGAAAGTCTTGGATCACTCGCGATCCAGGAGCCGCAGTCGTCGGGGTCGGGACGACTCTTACAGTCCCTCGCCGGAACGACGTCGCCGAAGCCGAAGCCGCAGTGTGGTTGATAAGGCCCGCAATAGTCTCGCCAAGCTCGGCCTCGGCGGAGGTGCTGCGGGTGCTGCGGATGAATACCATCGTCGCGATCAAGACGACTTTAGCGATCGTGGCTCGCACCGTTCTCGCCGACACGAGGACGACCAGTACGACGACCGTCGGCAAGGCAGCGCCCGGGACTACTACGATGATGAGCGTGCATACCGAAGCAAGCACGGAAACCGATCAGATCGGAAGGGCGGACGGTCTGACTATGGTTCCGAGTCTGATCTGGGAGACTCGGATGAGGATGAGAGGCGGGCCAAGAAGATGAAAGGTAAGCAAATTATCACAACAGGCCTGGCGGCCGTGGCCACCATCCACGCAGCACATGAAGTCTATCAGAGTATGGAGAAGAGGAACGCAAGGCAGAAGGCTGTCAGTGAGGGACGTCTCAGCCCAGCTGAGGCCAAGAAGCTCAAGACCAAGGCTCTCATGCAAGATGCCGCTTCGGTCGGCATCGCGGCCATGGGAATCAAGGGGGCCTTCTCAGAGCTCAAGGAAGCCAAGCACCTGACCCACGAGTGCAAGGAATTCAAATCAGAGAAGGCTCGTCGTCATGAGAGGCGCCTTCAGAAGCGCCAGCGCCAGCCTGGCGACGGCAGGAGCCAGTCTGTCGATGTCGGGAGAAGGGCGGACAGCTGGGGACCATCACCTCGTGGTGGATATGACTCCGATGACGAGTCAGGTCCTCGCTACTATGGGGGCAATCCCTATAGTGGAGGCCCGTTGCCCGCCCCTCCTGTGGGAGGAAGATGGTAGGGCGAGCCTGACCGTTTGGGATGGTATGCACGCAGCCCGTTGATTCGGACCACTGCTTCGCAACACCTGACTGGGCGGTTGGACCTTCTACCCGCCTTCCTCTCCGCCACTTGTATCAACAATACTACTATGGCTTTACGACTTATGACGACATGAGCTGGTCTCCTGAGACTACTGTGTCCCTTGCACAGTGGCGTTACAGGAAGGAACGAGAGCAGAGGATGGTCTCCTTTTGAGGAATAAGGAACCTCGGGCTGAGACGATTTGTGCTGTGTGGATTGAAAAATGCCGAATTCCCCTGCCTCAGATAGAACCAGCAGCAATGCTCTCTTTCTTTCACTTTTCCTCATCACGCTTTAACAAAATTATTAAGATTGGAAACTAATTTCGGGATGATTTGTGCAGACCATGGCCGACACTGAACCAACAGTAGCGGCGCATCCCCAGGAATGGCGATGAACCCACCCGGAGTTTCGCAGAACTACGCTCCCGGGACACTAGCAGCGGTGTAATGCAGCTCAGCGGCAGATGTCCCAGCGATTACGAAGCGTGGATGCAACTGGATGTGGACTGTGGGAAGAGCACGTACATCTGGAGCGCCCCGGGATCAGGAGATCGGGGCGGTGTGTGAGGACCACGATGGGATCGAGCCGGGTGCTTTTGCATGCACGATGATGATCTTCCAAACGTGGCTGATCCGGGCTTCGGGAAACACGGCTCTCTGTTAACTGGAATGACGGGATGTGCGTGGGGATTGGGGAATGGGGAATCTACGATTGGGCGGGGCTTTTTTTGCAAGCATGGAAACCGGGTTGAAACAGGGTAAAGGTAAGGCATGGTAACATGCCGTATTCCGGTATAAAGGAGACTCCCTACTACGTAGTACGGAGTAGGGCGGGTGGCTTATTTGGTTAGTTTGTGCCTTGTTGAACTTGATCTCTTTGGTCGGGACTACGTTTGGAAGTGGTTTTTGGAAAGGAATATTTTGGCTAGAATTATTAAGTAACGAACGAATGACGATGTATTATGACATTCTCGACGTTTGTAGACTTTGTTTCCATTTTATCCGGAGTCTTCCCTCCTCATGCCGCCTGCTAGTGCGTGATGCGCTGGCTGTAGGACGTTGCCTCCCTCTATGGTCTAACTGCTCGTGTATTGCATTACTGTACAAGTGCGCCGTACGCGTGCCGTGTCCCGGATGCCGTACGTAGTACACCAGATGAACGTCTGGAGTCCACTGGGTTGAAACACACCAAGATGGCTTCTTTGGGGTGAGGCAGGGGCCAGAACAGCCTCGATGCCTGCCACTTGACCACTTTATCTGGCCGAGTGCAAGGAGTTGTTGGGCGTTGAGCTGGCATCCTTGGGGTTTTTCTTTCTTTTTCTGTTCTTTCCTCCTCGCTTGGGCTGGGTGGACTACAGCCGGGCGTTCGATGATGTCATGCCGAGTCTCTGACGTTGGGCGTTGGCGTGGCTTGGCGGGGTGACCTCAGCCGCACGCGCGCACGCCCCCACACAGTACGCGCAAGAAACTACACACGGTATGTTCTAATCTGACGGCCTTGCTTGCATCATACGCTCGCTGTGCGGGTGGATGGGTGTCCATGTCGGTCCTACAGCATGTAGATAGTGCAGGCAGGTGGGCTGCGTTCGTGCCAGTGCCATGGTTGAGATGCATGTGGATGGATTGCGTGGATATATATGCTATGTATGTGTGGATAGCGGAACACTCTAGGCTCGCTGGAAGACGAACAAGGCTGAGGGCATCGCGCCAAGGCAAGCGATGGCCATGGGAAAGGGCCATGATTCGATTCAACAGTCGCCCCCCCGCGGCGAGAGAGCAAACGGAGCCGCGCCTTGGCTCATGACATGACGAAGGGACGGCACGCGGGCGGCACGGCACGACACCAACAAAAAAAAAGATGGGACGAAATATCCATGTACGCCAACGCCAACAGCATAACCCCTCCCTCTCACGCGCCCGACAGGTCGCCACCCGTCTGCTGCTTCCATTTCTGTGCCAGGGCCATGACGTTGGACAGGTTCGTCGCCTGCTGGTCGTCGGCCGGGAAGATGTAGTCGACGTACTCCTCCCAAGAATCGTCGTCGAGCTGGCGGCGGCGCTTCGTCTTGCGCGGCATCTGCTTCTGCACGCTCTCGATGTCCTCCTCGCTGCCGTGCGTCCGCTCAAACGACAGCCACGCGTTGAGCAGCGACACGCGCTCCTCCTTCAGGTCCTTGTCGCGCATGCTCTTGTGCGCCCGCCCAAACACCTTGCGCGCCCGCGCCTTGGCCTCGTCGCTGACGGGCTGTTCCTCCTCCGCCTCTCCGTCCTCGTCGTCCTCCGGGATGTTGATCTCAAAGTGCGCGTAGCTGATCCATACCTTGACGTGGTCCGTCTTCTCCAGCAGCCGCTCGTACAGCTCGCGTGTGCGTTCGTACTCGCCCTCCTCTTCCTCGAAGTCGATGTACGCCTTCCACAGCAGCTCCGGCATGTCGAGCTGTGGCTGTTGCACTGCAAGCTCGAAGATAGCCCGCGTGCGCTCCAGATCGTCGAGGCCGCGCTCCAGCTCTGCGAACTTGATCCACGTCTGGCAGTTGGCCGCGTTGTACTCAATGTGCTTTTCGTACAGCGTGCGGCACCGCACGAACTCGAAGAGTCTGCGCTCCAAGTCGACGTAGCCGTTGAAGATCTTGTCCTTGGGGCACATGCCAATGGCCCGCCCCAGAAGCTTCCTTGCCGCCGTGAGCTCCCCCTGTCGTATCTCGAACTGCGCCGCCATGAGCCAGATCTTGGCAAATGTAAACTTCTTGTGGGGAATCAGCCCCAGGCATGTGTTGTATATCTGCCGCGTTCGTTGCACATCCCGCCCATCCATCTCCTCCCAGATTGCGTAGAAGATCCACAGATAGATATACCGCCGCCAGTGGCGCTTCTCCTGCGTCGGTGGGACCTGGGCAACGGCCCTCTCGTAGACGTCCCGGATGCGGTCGACATCCTGGGAAGATTCCTCCAGCTTGGCATAGTCGAACCAGGCATCGTAATTCTTGGGGTTCTCTCGAACCTGGTCCTCGTAATACACCCTTCTCTTCGACAGGATGACATCTTCCACCCCATCCTTGTCACCAAACTGCTTCTCGAAAGTCGTATACGCCTTGTGGAGGATCATTGCCTTGGATCGCGGTAGGCGATCGAGGGCATACTTGTAAATAGCTCGGCAACGCTCGTACTCCTTCAGTTTAGCCTCAAACCGGGCGTACGCGATGAACAGCTTCTCGTCAACGAATTCATCGCCCAAAGTCTCGACGGCGGTCCCAAACACTTCCCGAACCAGGTCGCTGGTGCCGTATTCCTCCTCAAACTTGGCCCACTTGATCCAGTTACGGGGCTCTGGGTGGACCATGGTGAAGGTCCGGAAGATCTCACGGGCCCGGTCGAACTCGCTGTATCGCTTCTCAAGCTTGATGTATGCGCTCCATGCCGCCTCGTCCGGCTGCCACTGCATCCATCGATCGAAGACTTGTCGGGTTCCAGGGATGTTGCCGAGCATCTCCTCCATGTAGACATACTTGTACCACAGCTTGTCGACTCGCGGCTGGCGGGACACAGCACGGTCGAGCAGGTTTCGTGCATGGTTGATATTTCTCGACTTCATCTCCGACTCAATGTATCGAATCCAGAGCGGGACGGTATTGGGGTGCACATCGAGTGCGCGCTCGAAGACGGATCGAGCGCGCGCAAACTCCTTCTGCTCCAGCTCCCATTGCGCATAGCGCATCCAGTTGCTGAGGCTGACCCGATTACGTCGCACATAATCCTCGAATTCCTTGCGTTTCCTGCCCTGGTACTCGTGGAGCTCTTCGAGATCGGCAAACCTCTGGGCCGGAGCCTGGATGTCGACTTCCTGTCGGTCAACGGCTTCTCGAAGGAGCTGTTCGGCGCTGATCTGGACGGGCGCGGCCGCCTTGTTCTTGACCTTCGGAGGGCCCCTAGACGACTCCATCTTGCGCGACCGGCGTCCTTGACGGAGGATCAAAGATGGAAGGGAAATGGACGGGGTAGGAACTGATGTTGATGTGGTTGATGAAGTGGCAACGACCAAGCGCGACGTGAACAAGGCTCAAAAAATTGGACATGTGGCTGACCACCCGTCGACAATAAGATTACGAGTGTGGCGCACATGCATTTCTGCTGTGGCGTCTCTTCAGCCTTGCAGCCTGGCAGATATTTGTTACTCTTGCGCCCAGGCACGACTTGTCGCAACCAACATTAGTCTTCATCATCATTTTCCATTCATCACGTTCATCTGCCACCCACCGCCATCATGACGACAGTCGCAGACGACCTGCTCAACGACTTCGGCAGCTCCGGCGATGAGGCCGAGGATGTCGAAAACAATGGCCTCGTTCAGGAGGACGAGTCCAACGCCGACCGCGACGCTATGGACGTTGACGGTGACGCGGAGGAAAGGGACGACCGACTCTACGACAAGCCGGAAAACGACATGAAGGACATCGAGGATGCAGAGGCCACAAAGGCAAAGGTTGAGAAGATGCAGCTCGGCGCGGTCAAGGATGTGCGCAGCGTCGCAAGCCTGATGCAGACCCTGGAGCCGGTTCTTGAGGTTAGTACTCCCCCAGTCGCCGACATGGCGGTCGTGTCTTGATGGACGATTCGTTTACATCTTTTTTCTTGAGGGATAGCCCTGACGTGTTGGTTCGGACGCTGCAGAAAATCGCACACTATCGATCGCAAGTCGAGACGCAAAGCACCACGGTCGGAAACATCGAGGACCATCCCGAGTACCACCTCCTCACCCAGTCGAACAGCCTGTCAACCATGATCGACGGTGAGGTGGTCCTGGTGCACAAATTCATACGCGATCACTACTCGACTCGATTCCCAGAGCTGGAAAGACTAGTCACGACTCCCCTCGAGTACGCCAAGGTGGTGGCCATCCTCGGCAACGGTCCGATGGACTCGGAGAGCATCAAGGCGCTGCAGACCTCGACAGACAACCCCCTTAGGACGAGCTTGAAGTCCGTGCTAGACGGCCCGTCTCTCATGATTGTAACTGTGGAGGCGACGACATCCAAGGGCCACGAGATGATAGACGAGGAGCTACAGCGAGTGATCCAGGCGTGCCACATGGTCATCTCGCTCCACAAGGCGAAGCAGACTTTAACGGAATACGTTCAGTCGCGCATGAATATCTTTGCTCCCAACCTGACCGCCCTTATCGGCTCACTTACAGCCGCGCAGCTCCTCAACGCCGCGGGTGGACTCACCGGCCTATCCAAAACGCCAGCCTGCAACATCCCCTCCTGGGGCTCCAAGAAGAAGCAGTCTGGTCTTGCAACAAACATCGGCATTCGACAGCAAGGATACCTCTACAACTCAGAGATGATCCGGGGAATTCCCAACGATCTAAAGAAGCAGGCCATGAGAATTGTTTCCGCCAAGCTCGTTCTTGCAGCTCGAGTTGATCGCATCCACTCAAGCGCCGATGGGTCGACGGGAGAGGATCTAAAATCGGCTTGCCTGGAGCGACTGGAAAAGCTTACGGAACCGCCACCAAACAAGGGACAGCGGGCGCTGCCAGTGCCAGACGACAAACCCTCCCGCAAGCGAGGTGGACGACGGGCCCGCAAAGCCAAGGAGGCTCTCGCCATGACTGACCTGCGCAAGGCCCAGAACAGGATGACCTTCGGGAAGGAGGAGAAGGAGGTTGGATACGGCACCGGCGAGTCGACAATGGGCATGGGCATGATCGGACAGAGCAACGACGGCCGGATCCGTGGCATCCAGGTCGACCAGCGCACGAGGGCGAAGCTCGGGGTCAAGAACAAGGGCTGGGGTACTGCCAGCTCCGTCGGCGGTGCGGCCTCGTCCATCGGCAGCTTCGGCCAGGCGGCTGGTATGGATCTACGCGGCAAGGGCCTACGGGCCTCGGGCGTGGGCAGCACGGTTGGCTCAGCCACGGGAGGCACCGCGTCGTCGCTCGCCTTCACCCCGGTGCAGGGCCTCGAGCTTGTCGACCCCAAGATGCAGGCGGAGCTCAGCAAGAAGCGCAAGGCCGAGGAGGACCGGTGGTTCAAGGGCGGCACCTTCACCCAGGTCAGCGGCGCAGCCAGCGGGTTCAAGGTGCCGGAGCTGCCGGCGGCCAAGCGGGTCGACACCGGGGCGACGAAGATGGGACCCCCGGCGCCGCGCAAGTCATGATGTCGGCAAGGTGGAACACCACCTTCGGAAGAGGTTTTGTCATCGACATTGTCGTCACCGTTACAACGGGTCACCTTGATGGGCAGGTATACCTAGGACGAGACAGTCACAGGGGTGGGTATTACTGCGGCGAACAAGGCGTTCAGGAGAACAACCAAGGTTGAGTGTTCCTAGTGGCTTCGTTAGGCAACTAGCTGTTTTTGTGCTATAATAAATAAGTAAAGATCATGATCCAATTCATTGAAACATGAGCAGTAGTCTCTCCTACCGTTTGCGTCTTTAACTCGCAGAAAGCCATGATCGAGAACAAGCGTCAGCTGGCACTTGCTTGATCGACACAGCGGTCTGTCGCCCGTGAGGGGGTGGATGTGACATCATCAGCCCTGCAGGCGTAGATACGCCGAGTAGTTGAGGATCTGCCACACCCTGGATTGCCAACATGCGTGATGTTCACGCCCGGAACGACGATCACCGAGGGTAGTTAGGAAGACATGCTCAGTAGAATGGATGCCATGGGATCTAAACTTGCTCCTTTATATATATACAAGAAACTGCAAACCAAAAAAAAACTACGTCGAGCTGGTGAGAGCATGCTTGATTCAGACCTAATTCACGAGGATCATGTAGGGTAGGGATGATTGGGTCTGAGTAGGTGAGATGCCGACGTCTCCAAACGGCGGGCAACATTAACCTGCTTGTGGCAGGATACTCGACTACAGCGCTGTAGGCCTGGCACGAAAGTTCATCTAAGCGTCGACCATTTACCATAGATGTCTCATGAAGCCAGGATCACCGTCCGCGGACTAACTAAATAGGCGCGAAGAATATGGCGTGAGATTGAGCACGGGCTACTACCAGGAGCAGCAACATGCTAAGGAAGTCGTTGTCTGCGTTGCAGTTGTCCGTAGTC